>PVKP010013780.1:38937-54712 GCA_004027715.1 Plecturocebus donacophilus | reverse complement strand
TTGTTATTTTCATCCCCTATTCCTTCCTGTCTCCATTGTTAAGCACAATTATTGGCATAAAAGAGGTTTTTAATACCCATTTTTAGACTGTATTCTAGCCTGGGCGATAAAACAAGAATCCCATTCTCTCTCCCTCTTTCTCTTCCTCTTTCTTTCTCTCTTTCATTCTTTTTTTTTCTTTCTTTTGCTGTTTCTTTCTCCTTTTCTCTCTTTTTCTAAAATCTCTTCCTCTTTCTCTCTTTCATTCTTTTTTTTCCTTTCTTTTGCTGTTACTTTCTTTCTCCTTTTCTCTCTTTTTCTAAAATCTCTTCCTCTTTCTTTCTTTCATTCAAAAAAAAAAAAAGAAAGAAAAATAAACAAGTGAGATTGCACCAAACTAAAAAACTTTTGCACATAATCAACAGAATGGGAAAAGGCAACCTACAGAATGGGAAAAAATATTTGCAAATTATATATGTGATACAAGGTTAATATTCAAAATATGTAAAAGGCTCCTAAAACTCAATAGCAAAACAAAATCACACACACACACACACCCCAAATGGCAAAAAGATTTGAATAGACATTTCTCCAAAGATGACATATAAATGACCAAGTTTATGAAAAATGCTCAATATCAGTATTTATCAGTGAAGTGCAAATCAAAATCTCAATGAGATACCATCTCATACCTATCAGGATGTCTACTGTCAAAAAAAAAAAAAAAAAGGATAACAAAGGATGTGGAGCATTTGGAGCCCTTACATATACTGTTGGTGGGAATATAAAATGGTGCATGGTGCAGCTGCTATGGAAAACAGTATGAAGTTTCCTTAAATAATTAAAAATAGAACTGCAATACGATCCAGCAATCCCACTTCTGAGTACATATACAAAAGAATTGAAATCAGGATCTCAAAGAAATATTAATGCTGTCATTGTAGTGTTAGTCCTAATAGCAAAGATATGGAAACAAGATAAGTGTTCATTGACAGATGAGTAGATAAAGAAAGTGTGATACATGTGTGTGTGCATGTGCGCATACACACACACATGGGGGGGAGACAAGAGGGGGATATTAGCCTCAAACAAGGAAATCCTGCCATTTACAACGGCATGGATAAACCTGAAGGACATTATGCTAAGTGAAATTAGGCAGTCACAGAAGGACAAACACTGCATGATTCCACTTATATGAGGTTTCTAAAATAGTCAAACTCATAGAAACAGAATAGAATGGTTGTTGCCAGGGACTGAGGGGAAAGAGAAAATGGGGAGTTGCTATTCAACAAATATAAAGTTTTCCAAGACTGACAAGTTCTATAGATCTGCTGTCCAACATGGTGCCTGTCATTAGCAATACTCTACCATGCATGTACAATTTTGTTAAGAGGGTAGATCTCATGCTAAGTGTTCTTATCACAATAAAAATAAACATATTTATGGAAGCCTCTTATTCTCTCTGGACCTCAGTTTTCTCACCTATGAAATGGCCAGTCTGGAGTTGATGACCTCTTCCTCTAAATGTTAACTTTGAAATAAATCATTCCAAGCTGGCTCTGTGGTGTTTTGAAAGAGCAAGGGCTCAAAGACAACATAATTGTAGACTATTTAGTAAAACTTTCAAAGAGCTTAATAAAAATTAAAACCAACAAAATTTTCTTCCTTCTTTTTAATTCTATTTTCCCCCAAATTAAAATAATACTGCCTAGAATCAAAGAGAAACCACCCATAATCTCATGGCCTGTAAGCAAGCTCTATTAACATTTTGATATTCTTCTACTTGGAACTCTTTTTTTATTTGTTTGCTTTTTATGATTTTTTTCATAGCTAAGTTCATATTGTGTGTACAATTTGAGGTCCTATTCTTAGTAACATTTTTAAAATTAATTCAACCTACAAACATGTATTGATAACCTATTATGCATGAGGTACCACTATGCTAGGCACTCAGGAAACAACGATAAGTGAGATGCAGTCCCAGCTCTAAAGAATCTCATAGTCTGGATGAGAAAATAGATAAGTAATCAAGCATTTCAAATCTAGTGTAAGCATTTTGGGAGGGGAAGCACAAGGTCCTATGGGAGCAGAAAGGATTCTCAATAGTCACGAATTCCTAGGTTGAAACAAGTAATTAGTTAGCACACAGCCGCTCAGCAAAACGCTACATTTCATAGCCACCCCTGAAGCCAAGCGTGGACAAATAATTATGGCCAACAGGATGTGGGTGGATGTAATATGTTTTTTTTTTATCTTGTCTGGATCCTTTCGTTGTCCCTTTGACCCTTTGCTGTTGGCTGGAATAGAAAGTGATTGTGGGAGCAGTAGCAACCACCTTAGACCACCTTAGATGGAAGCCACAGATTGAGGATAATGTGGCAGCAGGATGGAAGGAATCGGGATTTCTACATCAGACCTGACTGTTTGCACTTGGTTTTCTATATATGAGAGGAAAAACTATCTACCTTGTTTAAAAGCCATTCTTATAGCCGTGTCTTTGTTATAGCAGCTGGAACCTCAATCCTAACTAATACAGATGGCTGGAAGATGCAGTGGGCAGGGATCAGAGACGGAGGAACTGATAAGATATCCCCAGTGTTTGAATCTTATCCTGAAGGCATTGGTAGCCATTGAAAAGTTTTAGATATGAGAGTGAAATGATCTAGTTTGCATTTTGGGAAAATCACTCTGAATGCTGCATGAAGAATAGATTGAAGAAGTCAAGAATAGAGCAAAGAGATCTGTTAGAAGGCTTTAGAAGACTTTTGCTATTGCCCAGATGAGTGAAATTAGTATAATAACCAAGGTATTTGATGGTTATTGAAGGTACTGGAGAAGCAGCATAGGTTTAGGATCACTGGATGCGGCAGTGGGAAAGAAGTCAAACATCCATGGTTTTTTCTTACATTCATTAATAGGAGGTACAAGAGGAAGATTATAATTGACTCTGAATCATCCTGGTGAGTCATGGGTTGACCCTGGGAATAGTAAGTTCAGCTTCCGACATGTTGAGTTTGAATACTGGTGGGACATTTGAATGGAGGTGTCCTGTAGGAGGTTTACTTTGTAAAGCTGGAATTATTTCAAAATGTCTGAGCTAAAGATATAAATTTGGGAATCATCAGCATAGATCATAAGATAGATACTGAAGTCGTGGAAGCAAATGAAGTCATCAGAGAGATAGAGAGCCTGAAAATGAGCCTATGGATGGAGCCAATATCTAGGGGGAGGAAAGAAGAGGGAACTGTACAAGAGGCAGAGAGCCAGGGAAGTGTGTGTTACCAAGACCAAGGGAAGGTGGTGGTGTAGCAGAAGACAGTGGCTAGCCATGTTCAATGTTGCAGAGAGACCAATTAAACTAGCAACACTATGCATGGTGTTCTGTGAGCTCATGTATTTATTCAATACATGTTGGAGTGAATTGCTAATTGGTAAATCACTAAATTGATGCTGTTGTTTTTAATTTAATTATTTGTTCTGTTTTGCTTTCATTAGAAACAGCACATCTAAATTGCATTTGCTGAGACAGACAAAGTGGGAAACCCTGCTTATGTTACATAAACTCTTGTTTCTTGAGTTAAATGATGAACTTAAAGGTTTTTTTTTTTAAAAAAAAACTTTGTTGTTTTGAATGATTTTGAAGATACTCTTTATTCACTAAAGAAAAGTTGACAAATAGAGACAAGAAGAAAAGAAAGCTGATACCAGGCAAGGCAGACAGAACATGGTGGCTATTTCCTTTGGTCATGGTCATCCTCCTAGAAGCCATCTCCGTAGAACAGGGCTTGGAAAAGGGTGACTTCAAATGCGGAAGTCAATGCAGCATTCTTACATCAACTGCTCTTTCCCTTTTGTGGGTCAGAAATGCTTGAGAGAATCAGGCAAAACCTGTGATCTTTCTACCCAGAAAAATACCAGAGTATTTATCCATGCAATTTTACATTCCATTTCTGTGGGACCCTGTGAAGTCCGAGGACTTCCAAACTCAGTGGCAAGTGTTTCCATTCAGAGCCTCTCCCTACTTCTCCCTAACTCACAAATGCCCCTAAATGCTATAAATTATCCTCAAGGACCTGAAGTTGCCTGGATCTTTCGTTCTATTCATAGAATAGCCACAGAGACTCTGGATTCACCCAGGGTCTCTGGCTTTCACCCACCATTAAAAATGGTCTCGCTGATTTTGTTCTAGGCCACAGGGGCAGCTTTGAGGAGTTGACTCTGGCCATTACCAGTGACTCTCTGCAACTTCTTGGAAGGTAAAGAACAGGATTGAAGGAAGAAGAGTTGGATTTAGGTTTCATCTTCACTTCTTATTCATGGCATGACCTTGAGTAAGCCACTCCACAATTCTGAGCCTCCATTTGTCAAAAAAAATTAATAATTCTTGCCATATCTTCCTTACAGAGTATAAATCTAATGAGTTAACAGCTGTGAAAGTACTTCACAGAGTGAAGAGATGTGACACAAATATGAGGGTTTATAAATAACAAGTAAATCAACTAATATGGAGAATGTACCACCTGGTAGCCATTGCACTAAATGCTTTGTCTTTATCACTTTATTCCCACAACAACTCTAAGAGGTCGTTATTTGTTATTTCATCCAAGAAAAAAAGTGAGGCTCAGAGTGGTTCCGTAACTTGCCTAAGACTGCAGAGCCGGTAATTGGTGAAGCTGGGATTCACAAGGGATAAAGTATCAGCTGCATTAGAGGCAGCTGGGTTTTGGGGGCATAAAAATAAGGGGTACAAGGAGGAAGCTCATTCTCACTGAGTGCCTGTTAGCCTATCAGATACTTCACCAAGTAGCTTCAGAAGAATCCTGAGAAGTAGGTTACACAGGTTCTTTTCATGTCTTCTGCAGGTAGAATGAAAAAGTGCCTGGGTACATAACACACCTCCAGCAGATGTTAGGGATTAGAATTATGTTACTGTTGTAATACTCATTGTACAGTGAGAAAAACCAAGGCTGAGAGAAGTTAATTGACCTGCTAAAGAATACATAGACAGTAAATAGCAGAGCTGGGCTTGGTGTTCAGGTGTCTGGGGCTCCTAAGTTCACGTGCTTTTCCCTGCCACACACCGGCTCCTGTATATAAAATGCTGGTGTGTTGTTTTTCCAGATCCTCTACCCCTCCACAACATTCCATGGCCTTGAAATGCCAAGGTTTGTGGCCTCCCAGACCTGTGGCTTTTATTATTGCCTTCTCCCCCTTTAGATTCACTACGCTGAACTGCTGTGTTTGAGAACTGGTACCATCCCAATTAGACATTTATTGGCCAGATTCCGTGTCTGTCAACATGCCAGCTGATAGGCTCACAGGCACAAGCCTCCAGCCCTGGGGACTGTCTGGTTTGAGCAGTGAGCCATCCTGTTAGTGGCTGGCTGGCCCCACCGCCAAGCCCGGAAGGCTGGAGGGGAGGGTTGGGGGGATCGCCAGATGACGGAAAGGAGACAGTGAGTCTGCACAGGGCCAAGAGAGGCTTTCTCTCCAGCTCTGGTTTTGTTTATGCATCATTTAGACCCCGATGACTTCCCAAAATAATTTGACGTGGCTAATGGCTTAGGTTTGTCTAGTGTTTCAGTTTACAGAGCATGGCGATTTAGTGATCTAATTTGAATCATGAAAACATCTCTGGAGATGGGTGGTATAATTTCCATTTTACAGATGAAGAACACTGAGGTAGAGGTGGCAAAAATAATTTACTCAAGATTACATGCTGCATAACAATTGGGGCTGCTAAAACTCAAATTCAGGGCTTTGGACTCTAAAATTGCTGTATTTCTCCCATGCCATCTTGCTTTCTAATGAAATATATATTGGAATTTGGAGGGAATAAAGAGAGGGGGTTTGAAAGAAGTCAGAGGGGCTATGCCAAGGCTGGGGCCAGTGTGGGGCCAGCTGGACGGAGAAATGTCAGTCCTGCCCCTGGGACTCCTGCCTGGGATACTGGGTCCTAGTAGATTGTCCATGTGCTACTCCACAGGCCTCTGAAGCTACTGGGAAGGCCCTTCTTTGGGCAGATTTTCTCTAAGCAGATTGTTTGTTGAATGGTCTCGTGGACAGCTTCCCCAGTGTCTTACTGGAGTGGGAAACCTCTTGAGCCATCCAGGAATCCCCAGAAGGCTGCTCTTACTTTTTGTTCTTCTCTAGGTCAGCATGAACTCTGAGCTGCCTTGCCCTCTGCTCCTGTCTGGCCTTGTTTCTGACCACTCTGTTTTACCCAAGCTCCAGTTGGGAAGGGAGCTGTAGAAATCACTAGTTTTAATCCTCTTTCTTTGACAGATGGGGAAACTGAGGATTAGCAAGATGACAGCATATGTTTCCTACACCACTCTTCTAAAGATGTTCTACTCATGAATGTTATTGCCAAGGCCCCGGGGGCCATGTTCTGAAGCCCTTGGCCTAGGCCCTGCCATTAGTCACACCTTATCCAGACCTCTAATGGGCTGGCCATATCCCCAGCTCCAGCCAGCCTGTCTTGACTCGAGCAAGTATGACAACAAAGCTGGCAGTACTCCCTGAAGACTGAGCCTACTGCAGTCTCCTTGAAGGCAAGGATCCATCCCAGCCATTGCCAAAATACCAGCCAGATGTCTTTGACCTATCCCACCACTGGAGCCAGGGAATGAGATCAGCTTTGGTGAAGAGAGAATACAGGGATGGGAAATCCCTTCCTCCAATCCTTTCAGATCCCTTAGTATTTGAGTAAGGCACAGGGGTTTTACCATAAGCAGTAGTCTGAGATTCTTATAGTAATGCATCACAGTCCTTTCCAAGGAGTCTGTGTGGTCTGCTGATATTTCTCCCTTTGCTTTCAGATGGTGTCACAATAAGCCCCAGCTGAAGGCAAATGCACAATAGTCCTCTTAAGTATAAGGGACTGCAGGGGAGAATTAGGAATCACACACTGCACAAAGGCATTGCAACCAGTGCCTGAAAACCAGAAGAAAATTGACTAAAGTAAGATATGAGACTATATCTTGCAAAACATGCTATAAAATGTATTACTGCTGACTGTACCCTCTTAATAGGTGAAATTGCCCCCAAGTACTAACAAAATGCTAGAGAAGGAAAAACCGATTATAGTGTTAGGAAATTTTTTTTTTTTTTTTTTTTTTGAGAAATGCCCCTTCTTCAAACACAACTAGTGATTTAGCTTGCCTAATCTGGAAAAAAATCAGTGATCTAAAATTGTTCAAAGTCAAAAATACTTATTTGGGTATGGCATTTTATATCCAACCCCGTGCTGTGTTCTGAGGACCCAGAGGTGGGCAAGAAGACCCAGCTAGGAGTCGGGGAAGCTTTTCTAAGAAGCTGATGGCTGAGCTGAGTTTCGAAGGTTGAAGGGTTTTCATGGTTAGTGCAGGGAAATGGTGAGGCAAAGGCATTATTAGTTAAGAGACTTGTGTGCAAAGGCACAGGGGCAGGAAAGAGCTTGGTATATTTAGGACTGAGAATATAGAGTGGGAAGAAAAAGTAATGACTGGAGACAAAATTGGGGAGGCAGGCAGGGGGTACCTGAGGATATGATGGGTATGTGCAGCCGGATAACTCCAACTCTGAAGAAACTAGGGGAATTTTGCCTTTGCAATTGTAAGCTGTTGAACTGAGAACCTAGCATTCATTTTTATATGCATTTATTATTATTATAATAAGTAATAGGATTTCAACATGACAAAGCAATTTTTTTCTATTTCATTTTAAATTTGCATACAGCAAAATTCACATTTTTATGGTGTATAGTTCTATGGGTTTTGACAAATGCATAGAGTCAGGTGTTCATCTCCAGAATCATGACACAGAATAGTTTCATCTTCGAAAAGATTCATTTGTGCTGCCCCACTATAGCCAATCCCCACTCACGCTCTGACACCTACTTTCTATCTCTAGTTTGCTTTTTCCAGAGTGTCCTATAAATGGAGCCATACAGTATGGAGACAGGGCAAGTTTTTATCCTAGAAAAGAAATGGTCCAACTTGTATATTTTCAAGTTCAGAGATTGGAATGTTTTAATAAAGTGAGAGGGAACAGAAAATCAATGTGATAAGGCCCAATGCTGGACCCTTTTGCAGACCTTTAGATCCTCTATCCAGTTGCCATTATTAGTACCTTATGCTTTATGGACATGTTTGTTAAATCTTGGCTATGCCCCACAAAGTCATCCAGCCCACTCTTCTCTAAGTGATTCTACAAATACGTTTCAGAGACTTGGGCAAACATCTTGCTGCATTTTACCAGCACTGGCTGAGGGAATTCCCTGATCTGTCTTTCGCCAAAAAGGGGGATAGAGATGATTTGGTTGAACTTGTTGGGACATCTGGGCCAATTCTTTGTGCTCTTACCTTTCTGAGCTATGATCAGAGAAAGAAATCTCCACGTTCGAACTCTAGGCATCATAATGAGGTCCTACTGTAGCCAAAAGGCTAGTGGCAGATGTAGAATAAGTCTGAGGTCTGTGAATCGCAGGGCCAAGGAAGCTTGTGACTAAGGAATTCTACATGGTGTCAGCCTTCACAGTTACAAAGGAAGATGGCAAGGATCGGGAAGATACATTTTATCCAGCGATTAACTCTTCAGGGAGGAAGAAGGTGTGTTTGATGAAAACCTCTTGGGTATTTTTTTTCTTAATTCAGTATTACTTTTTAATGTTGTGAACAACTTATTAATAAGTGAAAATGTATTGGAAAATCAATTCTGGATGATTTTTGTGTTGAGAAAATAATAGAAATAATGTATCCCTCATGGTAAAACTTTCACATCTGAAGGATGAAAGGCAACAGATCAAAGCATCTCATTCTCTTTCTCTCTTTTTATTAGCATTTCCCAGCAACTAATTTTCTTGCATGTCCTTCTAGAAATTTTCTGTGTATGTATAAGTATATACATTTTCTGTTGTGTATAACCAGATCATGTTACATAGTACTGTGACTTTCTTTTTTTATCACTTTGTATCTTTATGTACGTTGAACATCATTCTGTATCAGAATACACAATTCTACCTTGTGTTTTTAAACAGCTGCATGCTATTCCATAGTATATATGTGCCATAATGTATTCTAATCAGTCTCCTATGGAAGGAGATTAAGATTATTTCCATTTTTTTATATTACAAATAATGCTACAATGAGCATCCTTGTACATATGTCTCCATATACTCTTTTCAGTATTCTGCCAAGTATCAGCATGAAGAAAAACAGTTTCTTTAATTTGACTTCTAGCTGTGTTCGAATATCCTTGTCTTTTGTTTCTACAGTGCTTCTCTCACAGGGTCTAGCATCCATTTGAAATCAGTCTTTAATATGCTCAACCTCTTTTGTTTCTCTGTTTATTAACCCTTCATCCAGTAGGAAGACCCCATGCAGCCACACAGGTTTCTCCTGAAGCCTCCATGTTTTTCTTCTTAATTGGTCTGGGTCTTTCATTTAAATATAAATATTCACAATTGTCTCATGTATTTTTTAATTTATAGACTCTAAAATAGAAGATTCTGTTTATCTGATGACCAATCTGATTTTTTTCTTTCTGGATAGAGGACCCTAAGTGGCTTTGAACTTGATTGTACAGTGGGATTTAGATATAAGGAAGAATGAAAGAGAAATAATTGTCACATTTCTAGCAAGAGTGTTATGGAGCTTCAACTTCCCATCAGCCGGGGGAGGAGGAGAGAGGCTGGGAAGTCTGCCACAATATTTGGCATGGCTGGGCTTCCAGATTGCATCTATTTTTGTAGCTGCACAAGTTGGGAGAAGATTAGAAGGATAGTCAAATTTCCTGCTCCAGGTTGTAAATTGATCAAGAGGTGGAAGGAGCACTAGAATGAGAGTCAGAAGACCTGGTTCCTGGTCCCAGATTTCTCAGATATTAATAGTGGAACTTTGAAAGAACTTTTTTTCTCCAAACTCCCTTTTTCTCAGCTCCAACAAAAAGGATGTTGAGTTACTTGGTATTAATGTCCCCCTCCATCTCCAATATTTTATTGTTTTGAGGTTCTAGGAATGTTTGCCCCATTTTTAAACACTTTCTGTATATAAGAATGTTTACACATGTATCAAAATGATTAATTAGGAGTATCTTTGTTAGTAAATACAGAGCTGAATTGTGAGTCCAAGTTTTATCCACGTGTCCTCTGTTTCAAAGCTTTGCCTCCACCAATAAAGATAGGCCTGATACGACATGCAGAAGACCCTGGAACCATGTAGAAGCCTCCAAAATGAAACTGTCCGGATGTCTCAGAAGCAGAGAAGCCTGGTTGGGCCCCAAAGAAGAGCCGATGAGATGGATAAATCTCTGCAAGGCTACACATGAGAATGTCCAATTCCATCTTTGAGAGGTCCATCTCAGGGCAGACATTCTGGAGATGGCCAAAATAAGTTTATGTGCACTCCATGCTACCAGGAGGTTCCTCAGCCACATGTGTATAAGGGTACTTCTGGGCTTGTTCCCTGCTAAGCCTGTCCCTCCCACTCTCTCCGGCAGCCACAGCCGTGGTGCTCCTTCTTGGTGAGCCCCATATCCCTCGGCTGCTTCCCATATCTTTCTCACTCAAGGCATTCCCTATATGCTCAATAATGAAGGTGTTTTCTTCAGGGATTGTTCTCAGAAGATTGTACATCTCTCTAGCATTCTTTAACCTCTTGGGAAATTGCCAGGCTTAGCCTGCATAGCAATATATATTTTTAATTTGTAAGGCAACCCATAACCTATGACTTTTAGCAACACTAAAAAAAAAATCATGAAAAAAAGCATGAACAAGAAAATGATGTCTATTGAAATAATAGATTCTTTTCTAAGAAAAAAATTGGTATGGAAAAAGAAAGGGCCAAATTAACAAAAAATATCAATAATGGTAATTATACGTTATTATTATAAATGATGTATTGAGTATCTCTATGATATAAGCTTCATAAGATCAGGAACCTTGTTTGTCTTGTTATCTGCTGTATCCCAGCTTTAGAACAGCATCTGGGTATTAAATTTTCCAAATGATGCTGGCTATGATCCTGTTTGTGTTACTATGTTCCCATTTTACAGATAAAGTAACAGAGGCTTACAGTTTAAAGAGATTGTCTTGCCCCAAATCAGAGCTGGCAAGTGTCAGAGCTGAGAAGCATATTCCAAAATGGTCTCTATCATTATTACACGTCCTTTGGTGTCCAAAGGTCATCCCAAGTCATTCAAGGTAAAAGATCACATCTTGCTTTTTTAGATATCTATAGTGAATGATGTCATTGATTTGACTAAGCAGTTACCTTTAGTAAGTTTCCACCCTTGCAAAAATTCCACTAGTGAAACCTTTATATTTTTCTTTAGAAATCAACAACATCCCACATATGACCATGTGGGGTATATGAAATTGAAAAAGAAGGAAGTAGAATTTACTACTTTCTTCAGAATCATTATTGTTACCATTTCTAAGCAGAGATACTGACTACCTAGAAGAGTTTGAAGATTGCTAACTTCCTTGTGTGAAAATCCTATGAATGTTAAATGTTAGAAATATCTAAAACGAACCTCTGAAGGCTGGTGTATATTTTAGAGAGAGACTTATTAGAAATCTTATTCTCTGTCTTGCTTCTGAAATGCTAATTTGATGTGTGCACTTACTCAGAAGATGACTGATGTGCTCGTCGGCTGATTGATATTTGCATCACCCCCTCACTGCTGCCGCTCACTGAAAATGCAGGAACAATAATCAAATGTTAAGTTTCTCAAGAATGCTTCCAAAGAAAATCAAACCATTAGCCCTTTGTTATCTCAATCATCTCCAGAGCTTCTTGGGAAGAGCTTGTGTTTACCTTTCTTCTCAGAGAGGTACGTGTGTCTGGAAGAGCATCAGACTTAAGAGTGAGAAGACCCGAATATGAATCCTGCTCTGCTAGTGTGAGGATTCACAAAATAACAGTTTACTGCTCCTTTTCAGTTTAATGGGACTTCCTGCCTCATAGGGCTGTTGGGATGGTTAAATAAGATAGCATGTGTAAAATAAAATGAAATTGATACCACGAGGAAACTGCTGAGAGCCAGGTTACCTCAATATAAAGAGATGATTTCTGAAGCCAGTCATTTTGGGAGTATCCCAACACTGACACTTACTTACTGTATGAACTTGGGGAAGTTCCCTGACCTCTCTGTGCTTCAGCATCCCCATCTGGAATAAGGAGTTAATTATAGTATGCCTGCCTCATAAAACTGTGATAATTAGGTGAGATGCTGCACATAAAGGTGCTAATAGCAGTGCTTTTAGCCCATAGTTAGAGCTCACTTGAAAGGGTATTATAAACATTGGATTGTTTATAAATGAAAGGAGGAATAAATGAAATGGTTTACAGTGAAAATATGCAAAGGCAGTAAAACACTGTACAAACATTCACTCAGTTAAGATTCAATGAGCTGATGAGAATATAACGATTCTCAGACAAAGCTCCTACCTTCTGGTACTGCTGATAGTAGCTAGAATTAGAGGTGAGAGAGCAGGGAGTTACCTGGGACAGTGAGAGAGTGGATACAAGAATTCAGCTTCCAGGAGATGGGCACATAGCCTTCCTTTTGGGGATAATAATGGTCAAAGAATGCTTTATTGTTTGCTAAGCACATTAAAAAACTGTACTAATGCTTACGTTAGCTCTCTAAGATGGCAGGCAGATGGGGATGTTTTTGCAGTTAAGGGCTGAAGGGAGGTTTGGAGGTGAAGGGGCATTCATGAGGGCTCTCTGCTTGTAAGTAGTGAAAGCTAGGCTTCCTCTTCCTCTTATTCCCCAAGCTGTGACTGGTGATCATATGTCCCAGGCCAGATTTTGTCAGTCTTCTGGGGGTACTGTTTTCTCTAGTTCTTTGCAGTACAATAGTGGTTATCAGATCCAGAAGGTCTGCTCACAGAAAGCTGTGTGTATGATAGGAGAGGAAGGGAGCTGGCAGATGGTTGTGTGTGGTGGGGGCTTGGGGTTGGGATCAGTATCTCATTGCATTATGAGTTACCCAGGCAGAGGTGATGCTTTATAGAGAGGTCAGGGATCCCTGGACATCATGGGTAACCCTCTATTTCCTCAAAAGTGAAATAGGTTAATAAATATTTTCTTGCCACTCTGGTGTAGAGTAAGAATTCAAGGAGATAAACTATGAAAGGACCTTCATGTCTGAGGTCGCCAGAATGACGGAGTCCTTCTGCCATCTCATCCTTCGTGGTGTTCAGGACCCCCACAGAAACTTCACTGCTATCCCCACAACTTGGCTCTATCTATGGGTTCTGCTGAGGGGAGAGGGCAGAAGCATCTGACTGCTTTCTCTCATCCCCATAAAACCCCCACCTAGGTTGATCTCTGGACTTTGGTGAAGGAAGAGGAACTAGCCTATTTTGCTTTTTCTTGACCTCTGGTTCCTTGCGGCTCTCTGTTCCTACCCCAACCAATTGGAATTGTCTTGAACTGTCATAGAACATGCACTTTAGCAAGAAACATGGGTCAAAGGTCTTCTGGCCCAGCTGCCCTTACATCTACCTTCTATACATTCAGGTTACCTTTCCACCTTTCCAAGAGTTTGGAATGCAAGGGGCTTCTAAAACACCTCTGGAGTCAGACACCAGGATGAATAAATCTTTTCTAAATCATCTTGGTTAAAGTTGATGCTTTAACAACTCAAAAGGCAGGAAGGTGTATGTAAGTTTTGGTACTGTTATTTTGCATCGTGTGTGTGTGTGTGTGTGTGTGTGTGTGTGTTTGAGATGGAGTTTTCTCTTTTGCCCAGGCTGGAGTGCAATGGCACAATCTCGGCTCACTGCCACTTCACCTCCTGGATTCAAGCAATTCTCCTGCCTCAGCCTCCCAAGTAGCTAGGATTACAGGCATGCAGCATCACACTCGGCTAATTTTGTATTTTTAGTGGAGACAGGATTTCTCCAAGTTGGTCAGACTGGTCTTGAACTCCCAATCTGAGGTGATCCACCTGCCTCCACCTCCCAAAGTGCTGGGATTACAGGCATGAGCTGCTGCGCTCAGATGTGTATGTGTTTAACATTATTGAGGTAAGTAAGATATAAGTGGTTTTCCTTTTTAGGAATTTGGACTTATTGAGATAAGTCCTTGTGCTGAGTTCCACCCACAGCCTTTTCAGTAAGAAACAGTCTGACCCCCTCTTCCCCCTGCTGTGGTCCTAACCAGTTCCTTATGCATTGGTGACCAAGCAACCTGGCTATGTTGGCCATAGCTGATTGGATCAAAATGGGCATTTGACCCACAAGCAACCAATCTCTAGGCTGGTCAAAGACAAATGAGGTACAATGATGAAGATTTAGACCAACTGGATTTTCTTTTGTGGAGTTTAATGCAAAAGTTTATGGTAGTGATCCCTTGGCATTTGGAACAAAGACAGAAAGACACATGAGGAGAAGCAGAAGCAGAGATAGGAGTTGGCTTAATGGGGAGACTTAGGCTGAGATGCCCTATTTCCAGTATCATTAGTGTCAGGCCTGCTGTGGATCCTGGGTAACTTTTCTATTTCTGAAAAACTCTGTTCCTACAATGTAGAGCCTCATCTTTCTGGGAGTCTTGTTGGGTAGCTGCTTTCCTTCCATTTCCTTGGGACTTAGCCCTGGATTATAATCTTAGTTTTTTTATTTTCACGTTTATCTTTTTAATAAACTGCTCATCCCTTGAAGGAAGCTGAGTCTCTGTTCTGTGTACCAACAGTATCAAAGAGTCAACTGCCAATGAGCCCCCTTTCCCTGCTGGAGGGAACAAGGCATCAGAGAAGCTGGAGAGTGCGGTCTTGAGTGTCACTGTCAACTAACGCCTCTTTAGAGTGACCTCCCTGACCACTGACTGAAAGCAGCAGCCTGTCCCTGCCCGGTCAGTTGCTGTCACATCCCCTTTTGTTTTCTTCAGAGGTCTTCTCATCAGCTAATATGGATCTTAGTATTAGTTTCCTGTTGCTACTGTAACAAATTGCCATGAACCTAGTGACTTTAAAAGCAACATAAATTTATGATTTTATAGTTCTGAAGACTGGCAGTCTGAAAAGAATCTCATGAAGCTAAAATCAAGATGTTAGCAGGGCTGGTTCCATCTGGGGCTCTGTGGGAGAATCCCAGAGCTGCCTTTCCCAGCCTCTAGGGGCTGCCCACAGTCCTTGGCTTGTGGCCCCACTTAGATCACCTTTTCCCTCTCTGCTTCCATCATCACGCTGCCATCTCTGCCTGATCATCCTGTGTGTCCTTCTTTTTTTTAGACAGGGTCTCACTCTGTTGCCCAGGCTAGAGTACAGTGGTTCAGCTAATTTTTATATTTTTTGTACAGATCAGTTTTCTCCATGTTGCCCAGGCTTATCTTGCCTGGGCTTAAGTGATCTGCTTGCCTCAGCCTCCCAAAGTGCTGGCATTACAGGTGTGTCCTTCTTACAAGGGCTGTTGTGATTTTATTTAGGGCCCATCCAGATAACCCTGGATAATCTCCCCATCTCCAGATGCTTAATTCAATCTGCAAAATCCCCTTTGCTGTATAAGGTACATTCACATATTCTAGAAACATTCACATATTCTAGAAAGTAAAAGATAGACATTTGGGGGGCGGGGGTTCTTTTCCAGCCCACCATAATCTTCTTCATGTGTTTGTTTATGGTTCATATCTTTCCTCACAAAATAGAACTTCCATGGGAGCAAAGGCCTCATCTGTCTTGCTCATTACTGTATTCCCAGCGCATGGGATAGGGCCTACTATATAGTAAATGCTGATAAATGTTCGTTGAATGAATACATAGATGAAGTAACGGAATGACCAGAATTTCTAATGTTCCAGAGGCTCTT
>PVKP010013780.1:0-38837 GCA_004027715.1 Plecturocebus donacophilus | reverse complement strand
GTGATTATAGGCACCTGCCACCACACCTAGCTCATTTTTGTATTTCAGTAGAGATGGGTTTCACCATTTTGGCCAGGCTGGTCTCAAACTCCTGATCTCAAGTGTTCCACCCACCTCGGCTTCCCAAAGTGTTGACATTACAGGTGTGAGCCACCGTGCCTGGCTACCAGTGTTCTTTAAGCCAAACGATTCTGTGAAGTACTGTTTCTGCAAGATGCCTTATGAGAAAGGAAGAAAAAGTCCTGCGGTCAAATAAGTCTGGGACATATAAAAACTTATCTTCTTGTTCTTAGAGATGTTCAGCACACATTAGCATTTTAAAGTCTCTGAAATGTTCCACAATAAAAAACTTTATTGATTGTATAATCCAACAATTCTGAAACTTATTTGGCCGTAGTTGTTCTTTTTCTTGTTACAGCCCTTAATAAGATTCCACACAATTTACGTTTAAGGATCTCATGTCAGGAATGCTGCTGTCCAGCTTGTTGAAATTTTTTTCTCTCCCTCTTCTTTTAATTTTCCTTCTCCTCCTTCCTGTCCTCTGCCCCATCTTCCTCCTCTTGTTCTTCCTTCTCCTCTTTCTCCATTCTTTCCCCTCCTCTTCCTCTTTCTGCTTTTCATCTCTGAGCTCATTTTAGTCCTTAGCTTTCTTAACTCTGTTCTTGCAAGTTTCTACCCCCATCCACTTTCCTGTCCTTCCTTATGGGTTCTTATTGGAGAATTCTCTATACCCCTCTGCAGTCTGGCCTGTTTATCAACACTGTTCTAAGTGTCCCCACCACACTTTTGTATTCATCTTTTGTTATGTGACTCCTTTTTTTTAAGTCCAAATTCTTCACATAGAAAAGGGGGTCTTATTCTATGACCTTCAATTATTTCACAGCTAAAGAGTGAAAAAAAAAAGTCAGTCTATTATAGTTTACTTACAAAATGACTTTGTTACCTACCTAAGCCCTGCAGGAATTATATTCTATGGTTTTAAATATGCTTTTATTTTCTGGAAGGGCTGATCCAGGAGCTCCTGGACACCCAAACTGGCCTTCTAGCGATGTGGTAGACAGAGCTGGACTCCATCACCTGAATGGAGTAAAAGAAACTATTGCTTGCATGGGCATTCATTCTGTTGAAACTCATGTCCATTGAGGTGTTCGTTCTCCTTAAATCAAGCTGCAGACTTTGGATAACTTCTTAATTCCTGGCATATCTCCAGGATCCAACAAGTATAATTTAGGCCCCATAGTGTGCATGTTCTGGTGTAATCATATTTCTCTTTTATTTTGCATAGTGCTTTCACATTTGTTACCTCACCTAGTTCTCTTAACAAGTCTATAAATCAATACTATACCCATTTTACAGATGAGGAAACAAAGGTCAAGTTCATGTAGCCAGTGAATGAGTGACATTCAAGACTCAGCTTTAGATCTTCAGGCTCTTCTATAGCTACATTTGTACTAAAATTTCAAAAAGAGCAAATATTTGTAAAGTGCTTTCCTGTTTGCAGAACACTTCTATACGCATGATCTTATTGAATACTTAGTACTTTATAGTATAGGCAGAGCAAGTATTTTAATCTTCACTTTATAAGTGACAAAAACTGAAAACCTGAGTCTCAGGTCATATAACTGGTCAATGGCAGGGACTGGATTTAAAAACAGAACTTCCAAATGCATGTGTCAAACACTTTCAAGGACCCCAGAATCCCTCGTATCCCAGGGTTCTTAGAGATCTCACTATGGGGAAAAAGATCTCACTATTTTTTATTTTTCCACATTAAAAATATTTGGAAAATACAATCTAAGGTTAAAAAATCCAGCCACTACCTGGGGGTAACCCCTGACTGAAGTGTGGCTGAGGTGTTTAAGGTAATAAAATTAGGCAGTAGAGACCTTCGTTTTGTTACCTGAGGGCAACTAGCTTTTGGAGATGGGATACAGTGTATCCGAGATTAGAGTCAATAAGTGAGGGAGATTTTACCTCTTATCTCTGTTCCCCATTTACTGTCTATCCTCATTGTCAGGAAGTTCTTTTTTATCTGTAAATGAATTCCCTCTTGCTGCAATTTGAATCCTTCTCTTGTTCTGCCTCAGGGGAAAGGAACCTGGTTTACCATCAAATCTTCCTTTCTGTGTATTTATTCTGCCCTGGCTGGTTGTCTGGGTTTTAGTTTCCTGTATTGCCTGCACACTTGCCCTGAATGATTTTGTAGAGAAAGCCCTTTCCTTTTTGAGAATTTCAGTGGTTACTGTGAAAGCCATGTTTTGGGAAAAAAAAAAAAAAAAAAAAGATAAATTATCGCCCAGGTTTAGGTAGGAAGAATTCCAGTTAGGCTCAGGATATAGGTCTGAGATGATGCAAAGACACAGAGCAGGGCTGGGTGCCTTTTGTAACCCAAAGCTGGATGCGGGGAAGGTCTCAGACAAGGCCTTGTGGATATGTCTCTGGTGGTGTGGAGCGTGAGCCAGGACCTGGCTGACAGTGCCTGGGTCTCAGCCCACAGAGGTTTGCCCTCTCTGTGAGGACTGTGTTCCTGAAGGGAAGTCACCCGGCAACTCCCGATTTGGAATTTTCTCTCCTCCCCACATGGAATAATTTATGGCAAGCCCTAAAATAAGCTCCTTAAAATATCCAAACAATGTTGTTGGTGTATTTTTCTTCCTTCCCCCTAAGCATTTTACATCCAGGCCTCCATCAAGCAAATTTCGGATAAAAGGTGATTAGTGTTTTGGCAGGATTTTCATGAGGCTTTCTCTTGTATTCCTGCCAAAGAGCTTGCCAGGCCCAGATTTGATTAAAATGGCAGTGGGCTCTGCTACTTGAATGTAATTAGAACCATTCATTAAAGCCTTTGCTGACAGTTTGGCAACCCGTGCATTTTTCAGAGTATGGCCAGCAGCCCATGGAAACGGCTCAGGGGAAGAGGACGGGCCTACCAGCCTGGGCCGGGCTGAGGAATGGGACATGCTCTATGGCCAGGTTTTTGCGTGGCCAGGCTGCCATTCACAGCCAGGGAGAGCTCTTTTAATTGGATTAAGGGGGATGGGAGTGCTGCCTTCTCATCAAAACCAAAGCTTAAGCGGGAGGTTTTGTGGTGCCTTTCATAGCAAGTACCATGTGCTTAAGTTCCAATGACAAGTACCCTTAAACAAATCCATCACATGCACAGAGCTGCCCAGGGTGGTTGGCCACACCGTAGCAAGGCCAGTGTCCTATTCTTCCTACCTCTGGTCCCTACTCTAGAGCCTGACACTGAGTGGATACTCAGTAAATGTTAATGAATAAATAACAGTCAGCTGAGAAACAGAAAAAGAAAATCTTGTTTATTTTGAAATCAGTTTATCAGTTTTCAGAGGTGAGGTCTCCCTACCCCCAGCCTTGCCCCCTCCAAGTTATTCGCCATGGTGGTCTTTATAAAAGGTGAGTCTGGCCATCTTTCTCCCTAAACCGTTTCAGTAGCTCCCATTATCTTCTGGATGAGGTCCACAACCCTGAGCATGGCCTTGGCTGCCTCTTGAACTTCAGCTCTCACTGCCTGCATCCCACCCCTATTCTCCCCACTCCCTTTGCTCTGGTGTCTCTGAATTCCAAGCAGTTCTGGCATAGCCTAGGAAACCCTCACTTTTGGACAGGCTAGCTGACCCGTCTACTAGAACACTCCCATGCCACTTTATCTTCATTTGGTTCACTTGTGCATGTTTGGAATTATTGGGTTCGTGCAAAAGTAATTGCAGTTTTTGCCATTGAAAGCCACTTCTTTTGTGAAGTCTTCTGTGTGATACTCAGAACTCCTTCGGAATAATTTCTCAGGCCCTTATCGCTGTAACTAACACAATCTGTTGATGTGGTCTGAGTCCATGTGTCTCAATCCCACTAAAATGTTCCCTCCTTGAGGGCAGGGACTATGCCTTATTTACCTGTGAATCCTCAGAGCCTAGCACAAGACTTGAATATGGTCAATGCCCAATAAGTGTTTTTAAATGAGTGAATGGATGTGGCTGAACAGAATGAATATATCAGGTACCCAGGGATTTGATTTCCAGGTCTTACCCTTATGCAGAGTGACCCCAATGCCATGGTTTGGCCCACAGGTGGTTCATTGATTCAATGCCTTAGCAAGTGGTGAATGGAGCCTTTAAGACAGCCCACAGAAGGATGAGGAAGGCATGTGCTTAGCTCCACAAAGGGACCTCATGCTGAGAAATTACAACCTGGTGGGATGATTTGGTTTGCCCTGCAAATCCCTGCCCCGTCACTGCCTTGATATTGATTCCAGTTTATGCTTGACTCAGCTCATAACACTGTCCACCCTGACTCCAGAAAACAGCTTTGGCTTCAGTCTGCCACCCTGACCTGGCCTCTTTGAATGCTATTTGTCCATTGTTATTCTGGAACCGAAACCCCAAATTGTAGTCACACTATGCTATGGCTTGCAGTCCCATTTCATAGGTTGCATGATGAACTAATGGAGAGGTTGGAAAACATCATGGAGAAAGTCAATGACACAGCCATGTCTTGGACATGTGTATGTACTATGTGTACCGTGGCAACAAGCAAAAAGACTGGGATGACACTTTTAAGATTTGTCACCCAAAAGGTTATAAAGAGCAAATCACAATGGAATTGAAGTGAATTACAAGGATGTCAACTGCCTTTGGCAATAATTTTAATTACCTATTGTTTCCCCTTTTTGCTAGCATTATTCCTGGTCTTTTTAATCTATGGATGAGGGTTTATGGGGTAGCCAGCCTTTATCTTTTCTTATTTGATATTTAATACTTTAGTTTTTTAATGATATTTGCCCAACTCATTGAAGCTGGGCAATGAGGAGGACATGTCTTAGATCAAATGTCTTTGGCTTCAAGACAGTGGCGACACCCAGGTCCATCAAGAGCTGCTCTGGTTCTTGCAGACATGTGGTCTTTGTCACAGAGTTCCCAATTGAAATCACTCAGTGAGATTACCAAGGTGGAACAGCTCCAATAGAGCAAAAGTCTTTTGGCCATTTACTCTTTCTCCAGCTAACATTCTTGCTGATTATCAGATGAAATGGATTGTCTTGTTGATTGGAGGTGGGGAATAAACTGTGAAAACCTTGCTGTGCAAAGGAGGTTCTAGCCTTTAACATACACCTTTTAGGGCCTGAGATGTCCCTTTGCCGATTCCCTGATGCTGGCAAGCATCATGAGGTCAATAGGATTTGTCTTTCTTTGTGTTTTGCAGTGTTCCAGGAAGTCATGGCAATTGAGAAGGGGTAGGAAGAAGTGAGTATGGTGCTTAAGAGTACAAATCCTGGATCCACTTCTTGCTGGCTGTGTGACCCTGGGGTTCCTTATAGCCTGTGTGGCTCAAATCCCTACACGAGGATTTTTAATAGTGCCTACCTCCTATAGGTAGGCTTTCCCCTAAAATTTGCAGTGAATGGGGCAAGAGTCCAAATGGAGGTCCTCTATTTATGGCCTGTCCCCCTGCTCTTACCCACGCCCTAACTCTTATACTTTGAAGGGCCTAACACATACCTTCAAGCACGTGTGTGTGTGTGCACGTGCACACACACACACACACACATCTTGCCTTCTGTAAGCAGCATTTCCTTGGAAACCCTGTGGCCCAGGATAAGCATGCCAGCAGAGCAATGTCTCCTGTGTGAATGATCTCTTGAACAGGCCCTGGAAGTAGGTTTAAGAATGTTTAAGCTGTGAAGTCCATACTATTGGGTGTCACAAGTTCCTTGGCTTGTTGAATCCTTAGCTTTGCAGGCTCCTCAACCCATGAGAAGGAACACAGAGCAGGGGCGGAGTGGGATCTATTAAAGTGCAAAGCCCAGGGCAGGGACCCCAATCTACCCAGTACTGCTCATCGGGTCATAATGAGTATTAAGATGCTAATGCTTAGAATAATACCTGGTCTAGAGAAAGCACTCAGGAAGCAATAGCTGGTAGCAATGTTATTATTTGTCTCTTGAGTATCACAGAAACTGTTGGTGGTAGAGGAGTGGAGCTCATGACATGATATATCTCATAACTAATCCCAGAGAGGCAGATAGAAGAGGAATTAGAGAAAGACCAATTGAAAAGATAATTTTCATCTCACCCATGGCCACAAATATGAGTGAGGAAACCAATTGAGAGCCCTGGGTCCACGATGAAAGAAAAATTATATGAGAATAGAGGACATAACATGTAGTTGGATTGCAGGTAGCATGGCTCTGGCAAAAAGAAACTCAGAGTGGTAACTGGGTTCTTTCCTAACCTGAGTCTGAGGCAGGTCCTGGCTCTGTGGCTATATTAGTTAGTTTCCACATAGCTACAGAGACTGGGTAATTTATAAATAAAAGAGGTTTAATTGAGTTCCTGCAGGCTGTACAGGAAGCATAGCAACTTCTCCTTCTGGGGAGGTCTCAGGGAGTTTCCCATCATGGCAGAAGGTACAGGGGAGCAAAGAGTCTCATATGACGGGAGCAGGAGCAAGAGAGAGTAAGGAGGGGAGGTGTTTTTAAACAACCAGATCTTACTATCATGAAAACAACACCAAGGGGATGATGCTAAAGTATTCATGAGAAATCCACACCCACGATCCACTCACCTCCTATTAAGCCCCCACGTCCAACATTAGGGATTAAAATTTGACATGATATTTGGTGGGACACAGATCCAAACCATATCCATGGCTAACAGCTCTACAACTTTGAGTTAGTCAGTTCACCTCCTTGAGCTTCAGTCTCTTCACCTACAAACTGGGGGTGAGGATGCCTATTGTACCTACCTCACTGGGTAATTGGGAGGATAGGCTGAGATAATGGAGTCTCACGGTGCCCTCTAAACTTGCTGAATGAATACCGGCTGCTGTTGTCCACATCATTCTTGAAGGCGATGCACTCATTATCCAGAGGAAGCAATAAGGAGAGCCTCTAGGATGTGAATCATCTGGTGGAAGAGGCTGGGGATTCTAGGTCTCTGTTGTGCCCTAGGCTGAGACTGCACATAGGTACAGTCCATGACAGTGGAGGATCAGAGGAGACTCTGCAAGCTTGAAAGCTTCTTCCCTGTCAGCAGAGCACCGCTCCAGGGCTCCAGGGTAGGAAAGAACAAGGGAGGCCTCACATCCAGTCCATGGCTTGGTTCGTAAGAACGTTTCTGGCTCTTCCAAAAAAGCCACCCAATCCCCAAGTCAGGGAGGACCCTCTAAATCCTCTCACATCTTGAACATGACTTGATTCTCTCTATGCCTGGGTGATATTGTTGATAGCAGTTGGCTTGGTGGCTCTGCTTTGAAAACCCAGTCCCATCCAATTTCAGGAGGGAGTTGTGTGTGTTGGGAGAACAAGATGACATACACTACTTCTGAATTTTCAGATGAGCACAATGGTTCTACCATTCTTATGAAGAACAAATCAGATATATATATATTATACATGAAATATATATATTTATATATAAATATAAATTATCTAGATATGTATATATTTATATATGTAGAAATATATTGAATTATCTAGACATTTATCTATTTAAGCTTGGAAATATGTACACTGGAAAACCATGTAATTCATTAAAAGATAATTCAAAGTTTTTAACTTTAGTTTTTGCGTTATTTGGCCTTCATTTAGCAGTTTTACTTCTGGAATTCTAAAATGATGACTGGACAAATTATGCAAACTGTGTATATGTATAAGGCTACTGATTGCAACATCATTTCTGTATATCATAGAAAACACTAGACATAGTATCAATATTCAACTATGAACAGTGGTTGAGCAATCATGATATTTTATTAGAATGAAATTCATAGAGTCATTAAGAATAATGTTGTAGAAAATATCAATTGACATGAGAAGTCACTCACAATATATTGCTGAGTGAAAAAAAGTTATGAAACAATATATAGGTTATGATATCATTTTTGTCTACTAAATGTATACCCAGAGAGAGAAACAAAGTCTGGAATAGATTCAACAAAATGTTATCAATGATTTATCTTTGGGAGATAGATTAAAAACTGTTTTATTTTTCTTTTTGTTATATGCATTTTCCGATTTTTCTACAATGAAAAGAAATCACATTTATAATAATTTAAAAAGTTATAAATCAGAACTGTGCCGCCTGGAGTTTAGCACAAACACGGGGCTCCAACTGGGGCTTTGCCATTGCCAAGGAAAGTGGAGAAACCAACTGTTTGGTTTCACACATGACGCTGGTGAGGCTGCAGCCAAGGGCAGCATTTGTGTATGAGTGTGACCATTGAGATCAATGCCCGGGAACCTGGTCGTCACTCACGCCCACGTCCTTTCCATACTGTTCCCAGTCTGGTTAAGATGCTGCTCGAAAGATGCATTTTTTTTTCTTTCAGCAGAGAGAAGTCTGAATCTAATTGGATCCTTTGCTAGCTACTCCAAGCATTTGCACCAATATTTATCCCATCTGTTCCGAGAGTCTGCTCCCCATTACTTACCAAAACTGTCAATGGCTCCCCATTATTTACAGATTCTTTGGCCTGGCATGCAGGGGCTTGTGAAGTCTGCTCCCAGCCTACCTTCCCAGCCACCTCTCCTTTCAGTTCCTTTCAGGTACTTTCTGCTCTAGCCAACTTGGACTGCTTACCATTTTCTAGTGACTCATTTAGGAAGCTTCCAACCACCATGTTCAGAAACCCAAACTAACTTCTACAGAAAGGAAATGTATTCTTGCGTTCTCTCATGTTCCAGGGATCCAGAGGGTAGGTGGGCTAAGGGGATGATTGAGTCAGCAGCTCAGGGATGTCAGCAAGGACTCCCTACTTCTCTGCTCCACCATTCCTAGTATTAAATTCAACCTCAGGCTAGAAGCAATTGGCTGCAGCAGTTCCAAGCATCCTGTTCAAGCATGGAGATGCCTTGAAGAGAAAGAAACACTGTCTTTCCTGTGGTCTTCTCTAGGATAAGAAAACTTTTCCAAAAAGCCCTTATAAAAACCCCTCCCACACAGCTCATTGGCCAGAATCAGAACACATGGTATTCCCAAACTGCTCACTGATGTAGTGAATGGCATTACCTTTAGTTTAGGGAAGAAACACATCCCTAAACAAATCCTTCAAAAGCAAGGCATCAGGGGATGAGTGCCATAGAGAGGCACTCACAGTGAGTTGTGTAAATGTGGGGCATCAGGGAAGACTTCTTGGAGAAGGGAGCTCTCCAATTATTTGTATTCACTACAAACACTTTACTTAACCAGTCCCCTGCTGTGGGACATGTAGGTTGTTTCTGATTGTTCCATATGACAAACCATCCAGGTGGTCAAACTTTATTTTCAGTCATATTTGTATGGTATAAAATTCTAGAAATAAAATATAGCTAAGACAAAGTGTATGTATGTCTTAGGACACACACACACACACATCATCCCTTTTTGGGTCTCAACTATGTAAAGGCATCATAGTTTATTCAATCAATTATTGGACAAAAAGACAGAGAAAATTATACTGCAGTGAGTAGCCCTGTGCATCTCTCTTCTGGTATTTTTGCCACTGTGTCTTTGGGATAGATTCCTAGAAGTGGGATAGCTGGGTCAATGGGTAAATGCATATATGATTTTGATAGATATTGCCAAATTCCCTTTTGTAGTGATTATATCATTTTGCACTCCCACCAGCCATGCATGACAGTGCCTGTTTCACTGATCCTGTCAGTTGTCAAACGTTTGGAATGCTATCTCAGTGTCCTATTCATTTGTGTTTCCCTTATTGTGAGTTATACTGAGCATCTTTTCATATGATCAAGAGCTATTTGCATTTCTTTTTCTATGCCAGTCTGTACATAGCTCTTGCTCATTTTTCTATAGGTTGTTGCTCTTTTTAGTCTCTGTTTTTAGAAGTTCTTTATATATTAGGATTGCCCTGTTGTCTGTGATACAAGTTGTTAATGTTTCTTCTTCTTCAGCTTGTCATTTGCCTTTCACTATTTTTTGGTGTGTTTTGCTATGCAAAATTTAATGGTTTTTAATTTTTGCATAGTCAAATCTATCAATCTTTTTCTTATAGCTTCTGGATTTTGAGTCATAGTGTAAAACCTTTCCCCATTCCTAGGTTGTGGAAGGATTGACCCATACTTTTAACACCAATATGGTTTATTTTTTCCCTCCTTCCTTCCTTTTTCCTTTCCCTTCTCTCTCCCTCCCCCCCTCCTTTCTCCCTTCCTTCCTCCTTCCCTCCCTCTCTCCCTTTCTTCCTTCCATCCTTCCCTCCCTCTTTCCTTCCTTCCTTCCTTCCCTCCACATTTAAATCTCTGATCCAATTAGAATTTATCCTAGTGCATGATGTGAGGGATGGATCAAATTTTATCTTTTTCCATCTGGCTATCCATTTATTCCAAATCATTTTTGCACTACTGATTTGTTTCATCATACATTAAATTTTCTTATGAAACTGGGTTGATTTCTGGAGTTTCTATTCAGTTTTATTGCTTTATTTGTGTGCCAATACTACATATTTAATGATAGAACCTTTAAAATATGTTCTAATATCTGCTAGGGCTAGCCCCATTCTCCACTTGTGCTTCTTTTCCAGAGATTTTTGAATTACTTTTGCTTACTTGCTTTTGAAATGAACTTTGTAATCAACTTGTCAATCTCCAGAAGAAAAAAATATATTTTTATTAGGATCACAATAGATTTATAATTTAACTTAGAACTGACATTTTTCTGAATTTGAGACTTTCTAACCAAGAACATTATTTTGTTTATAAAATTTTTGTGTGTATGTCTTTGGGGAATGTTTTCACTTTTCTCATAAGGTTTTAGATATTTGTTAGGTTTATGTTAGGTGTTTGTGTAGGCCTTATCTTCCATTTTATCTTCTAGCAAGTTTATGTTTGTAAACATGAGAATTACAACTTTTCTATAAAACATTTACTTTGATATAATTCCAAGCTTAAAGAAAATCAAAAAAATAGTGCAAGGCACGTACATATGTGCCCTTTACCCAGATTCACTCATTGTTTACATTTTGACCCATTTATCGTTTTCTCTCTCTCTCTTTCTTTCTCTCTCCCTCTCTCTCTCTCTATATATATAATAGAGCACAAGAACATTTGTTTTATAATCACAATATGGTTTTCAAGTTAATAAAATTTAACATTATAATACTTCTATTTAATCTACAACTGATATTTAACTAATCAATTGAACCAATAATGTTCTTTATCTTCTTTGCCTCCTCTTCCCCAGTACAGGATCTATTTCAGGATCATGCAATGCATTCAGTTGTCATGTCTCTTTACATTCTTTATTCTGGAACAGTTCCTTGGCCTTTCTTTGCCTTTCTTGACTTTGACATTTTTGAAGAGCACGGACCAGTTATTTTGTAAAATATGCCTCAGTTTGGATTGCGATGCAGTTTATTCATGTTTAGATTCAGGAAAAGCTATTGATTTCCATATGTTGAGTTTTTTAAAAATAAATGCTGTTTATTTGGTAGACATTTGCTTTCTAAAAATGGCATCCAAAACCCCCCATAAAACGAACAAAGGATTTCTTGGTTGTAACAAGGTTGATGCCCCTCTATAGAGTGTAGTCTCCTCATTTTTTAGGTCTGATATTCTGGAAAAAGATTATGAGAGGGCATGAATATATTGAGTGTTAGAATGTGCTACTAAATCACGTTATCCTATTATCTGTGGTAGGTTTTTTCAAATTCCCTTGGGTTTTCTATATATAGAATCAGGTCATCTGCATATAGAGGTTGTTTTACCTCTTCTTTTCCAATCCTCATTTCTCTGTTTGTTGATAGAGATCTGGAGGGGCATTTGGATTTTGGCCTCTAGTTAATGCTTAAATCTTTTCTGATGGACTCTGATTGCTGATTTACATACTTGAAAAGTACTGAATATTTCCAAGAGAAATTTGCTTTTTCTAAAGGGTGTATATAGGCAGGCAATGATGGTGGCTGGTAAGATGGTGAGCACTGTGCTTATCCAAATCCCCAAATAAAACAGAGTTCAATGGGAGAAGAGTAGGATTGTTTGCTACGAAGTATGGATATGTGTTCTATAATTATGGAAACATTCAGTGAGAGCACACTGTGTGCCACAGCTTGTGCTAGGCAATAGATTACCATTTGGGGAAAAATTCGTTTAGACTCCATTGCATATCAGAGGTGAATTATTCCAGATGTAGCAAATGGCCAAATATGTAAGAATTCAGTCAAACACAGACATATAAGCAAAAAACATAAAATTTCTGGTGTTTAGGGGAAAGCAAAGAAATTTACAAATGATTGAAGAAATCACAAAGAACAAAGACTGGCAGATTTGACTACATAAAAATTAGAAATAAAGAGTTAATATGTATTTGGAAAAAATGCAAATTAGAGCCTTAATGAGGTACAGTATTTTGCTTATTAACACTAATTGTGTGTGTGTGAAAGTGAGCGAGAGGGAGGGAGAAATGTTACTTATAAATTTAAAATGACATGGCTATCCTTAAAACCAAAAGGGAAAGGTGTAAGGAGTAAGAATGAGAAAGAACCTTGAGCAGTCAGGAAGGGTTGAAGCCATTTGACCAATGAAAGCTGGTCCAAGGGCTGGGGTGTGAAAGCCTGCGAGGAAGCGGGAGTCAAGCTTGCCTCAGGCTTGGTGGGGAGGTACTCACTGTCAGACCACATTGCCACATAGTTCAAACCAGTGGTTCTCAAAGTGTGGTCCCCAAAGCAGTGGCATCTGCATGGCCCAGAAATTTTTTACAAATGCAAATTCTTGGGTCCCATCCCAGACCTACCGAATCAGAGACTCTGGGGAGGGAGTCCAACAATCTGTTTTTTAATGAGGTGATTTCCTTGCGTGTTAGAGTTTTGAGAACTGCCAATTTAAACTTAGTTCAGAGAGGAGGTTTTAATAATTACTATTCAGTTGTTCATGCATTTATTTAACAAGTATTTATTGAGTGCCTGTTTTGTGCCAGGCATTGTTCTAGGCTCTAGGGATACAGAGGAGAACAAGACCGATAAAGTCCTCATTGTAGCAGTATATCATAAGCTTTTAGCATCTTCTTCCAGTAGTTCCCATGTGTCTTGTATTATGTTAATTATTAAATATATGTCCAGTTGGTCAAGGCCCATATCCTGAGCATTCTCCTCTTCTTCTCACACATCACCTCAGGAAATCTTGTTGCCTCTATCCTTAAAATACATCCAGAACATGTCCTTATCACCTCCACTGCCCTGACCTTGGCCCAAGCCTCTGTTATCCACAATAATTGAGGTAAGTAATGATGGTGATAGGAGCCAGAGCAGGAGGGGAGGAGAGGGTGGCAGTGGAGATGTGCCTCAACACAGCCACTAAAATGATCTGCTTAGAATGCAAGTCCTATTGTGACACTTCTCTGCTAAATACCTGTGTGACTCCATATTTCATAAAGCCTGAGTTCTTCAAGCACTCAGAGTAAAGGCCAAGTCCTTCCTATCATACAGAGGTCTCCAAGATGTGTGTGTGATGTTCCTTTGCACCCATCCCAACATCTACACAGCAGCCACTGGGCTCTTCTTGCCTTGATGTTTCTCTAACCCAACAGGGAGGCTTCCACCTGACAGCCTTTGCACTGGCCGATTCCTCTGCCTTTTGAACATGTTTTTCTCAGATATCCATACGGCGACTTCACTGACCTTCAGGTCTTGACTCAGATGTGATCTTCTCAATGGCCTGGACCTTCTTATTTAAAAGTATAATCCCATGCTCATCGCTTGCAGTCCTTATTCCCTCTACCCCGCTCATTGTTGTTCCCACAGCACTGAGCTTCGAAGGTGTGACAATTTACTCATGTTTTGCCTGTCTCCTTCCCTTAGAAAGAAAGCTTCCTGAGGACAGAGATTTGTCTATTTTGTTCTTGGCTCTAACCCCAGTGCTGAGAACGTGGTTTGGCATGTAGTAGGCTCTTCATAAACATTTGTTGAATTAATACATTGCTTGATGTTGTGTGTTGCTATTTTATGATATTTTTTCTAGCAATTTATCTCAATTTCTCAGGAATTCTTTATTAAATATCAACTTGACATCTGCAACTGTTTACCTTACTTAGGTTTGGGGTTGATTCCCTTAGATTTTTAGATGGATGATCTTCTTCTCTTTTCCTTTTCTATGGGAATTTCCTTTCATGAGCAGCTCTAATTATAGAGTATCTCTAATCTATATTAAAAACTATAATATCCTGTTTTTTTAGAGGGGGCATGCTTTTCTATGGTTTCTCTATTGAGAGACTAATATTAAATTGTTTACATATGTGTTTTTCTGTGTGTGTGTGCACACTCATTCTGAGTCTTTAGAAATATAAAAAGACCAAGATATGGCTTTGTGTGTCTCCCACGAAGCATTGTGGTCTGCTAGATATATCTGAGCTACTTGGATTCCAGCTGCCTCCATCTCACTTGAAGTTTGAGCTATTTCCCACCTCTGGAACAGGTTTCCCTCATTTGCAAAATGTGAGCCAGGATGAGCTCATCCAAAGAAAGCTGTTTTCATGGCTCTAATACAGCCACAAAACCCAATTTTTGCTGCTTTGTCCATTAATATGATAGATTAGGCTAATAATTTTCCTCTTATTGAACCAATTTTGTACATCTGATGGAATCACTCCTTACCAGTCTCTGGCACATCAGTAGTGTTCCATGTATATGTGTTAAAGGAGAAGGAAGAAAGAAACAATCATGAGATTTTTTGAATAGAAAGAAGCTGCATTGAAATCTAATTTCTCTCAGGTAAGCTGTGAGATTTAGAGTCTCAATGTCATCTTTCGAAAAGGGAGATACTTATCTAAAGTATTGATTGTGACGATTAAATGATATTGTAAATATGAAAGAGCTTTGCAAACCATAAGATGCCATGAAAACTATTATTGTTATTATAGTAACCAAAAATATAAAGCCTTACTAAAGTCATTGTACTCCATCAGCATTACTAATTGAAAAGAGAACATCAGGTTTTTTGTGCTATTTATTTTTTTGAGACAGGGTTTTGCTCTGTTGCTCAGGCTGGAATGCAATGGTACAATCACAGCTCACTGCAGCCTCTATCTCCTGGGCCCAAGCAATCCTTCTGCCTCAGCCTCCCAAGTAACTGGGACTACAGGTGCACACCACCATGCCCAACCAACCTCTGAAAAAAAAAATTATAGAGACAGAGTCTCTTCCTTCTCCCATGTTGCCCAGGCTGGTCTCAAACTCCTAGGCTCCAGTGATCCTGGATTCGGTTTCCCAAAGTGCTAAGATTACAGGTGTGAGCCACTACACCTAGCTTTTTCTGGTATTTAACCTATCATGTGTCATTTGAAATGTCTGGATGCCCTCAAGCTATTCCCTCAATATCTACTGATTAAATATAGATAATAAATATTATCAATATACTTACTAGAATGTTATGCTTCCTGATATCTCCTGTGACCCTATCATAAGAAACAAGGGCATCTACATTTTGGCAGTTGTTGTACCTGACACATAGAAACACTTAGTGCTAGTTAACCATTGATTGACTCTTTGACATGGCTATTGGCGTTTCTTGGTACTTGGGTGAGGAAGTGACAAAATTACATAGACTACAACTGTCATTCACTGCATTTTTCTTTTCCATACAAATTGGCAGATGTATTTTCATTAAAGGTGGTGGTGGTGATTCTTAGGCACAACCTATGAAAATATCTTTAAAAGATAAGCAGCTATAGTGGAAATAACCTTTGAAATGAGCACCAAGGAACCTGATTTTCCTAATCCCAACTTCACCACTAGTTGAGAGAATCTGAACAAGTGTCTTAACACATTTATCTCAGTTGCTTCACTTCTAAAAGAAGAGATTTACAAAATATGTCAGGAGCCTTCCTAGCTCTGAAAGTCTATGATTCTAGGTAATGGAATGAAATCTCAACACTTAGAAAACCCCTAAAGCCACCCAAATAATAGCTAATACAATTTAAAAGACAACACAATAATATCACTCTAAGGCAGATTAAAACAAAAAGGAAATCTTACTACATTTAAAAAGTAATTAGTTGGAAGAAGGCACTACATGCAAAAACTAAGACCCAGCTACAACCTGAGAGCTATTAAAACCGTTGGCTTTCAATACTGTTAAGGGCTGAAAAGTAAACAAAAAAGCTAATTAAATTCTGAGCTTTCTAAAGGTAAAACAAATTCAGCATCGCAGTGAACCACATTTTGAACAGCGCACAGACATTAGAATCAATCCAGCGCAACCCATGTAATGCAGGCAGTAGAGGCTACCGGAGCTGTCTATGCCTTCCCTTGGAATCCCATGTGACATTTCAAAAAACACAGGGCACTGGGAGCTAAGTGCATCTGGGAAGCTAAGTGCTGCTTGGCAGAAGTCCCCAGGCGGAGTGCCTGGGCAGAAATCCCCTAGTTTCGCAGCAGCCCAGAGCTTACACAAACTCCTGCTGGTCACTGGTCAGAGAGGAGGGGTATCAGATACAGTTCACCCCAACACAACATATCCTCTTCTGGCTGATCAGAATGGGACATCTTGACTGCTCCACATACCTGTTAGGTTTGGAACTCACAGCTGCTCATTTCCTGGCAGTTGATAAAAGCCTGGAGCAAATATGTCTGGGAAGAGCTTAGGCAATGTGTGAGAATGCTTCATCTAAGCCCTTTGACAGCCTGGAGAAATGCTGAGAACGTCTCACACAGCTTGTTAGCGTGGAATCCACAGGCTTTCCATTTTGCATCTAGGTTTACAAAGTGGTTACCTATGAATAAGAAGTAGGAAAACAAAGTGAAGCAAGCTGACAAAGCAACTTGAGTCAACACCCTGATTTATCTTGAGGAACTAAATCTCTCTTCCACCCCAATAGTACTTGCTGCATCCTTTTATTTGGATGTAGATGGACTATGCATTGGGTAGAGATATAAATCTCAAGGAGAGAGCAATCATTCATTTGTTTAACAAATACTTATTGAGGATCTTCTATGTGCCATGCAATAGCCTAGGTACTGGTCAACTTTATAATTCAGGTTTGTGGAATGTCCATTATTATTAGGCACCCTCATTAAATTATGCTTGTTCTAGTGTGAATATCTATAACAGACACAAACTTGCAACACTTCAAATGAATTCACAATGCATTTGTAGTTTGCTGTGAACACATCCAGTGTAGATTAACTTATATTACAATTTAAAATTTGAATTCAGTATTTGTTGTCCAAACCACATGATTACAACATTAAGAGAAATCAAGATGTTTTTATGTGACTTTCTAACAGATGTGAAGGGAGATTTGACATAGTAAGTGGGGGAACACGTATGGATATTTGCTTAGCATGCTCAGAAAAAACATCCTCGATAAGCAATGCTCAAACGGAGGTTGAAGTAGAAATGGAATTGGCCAAGCAAAGGGAGTGAAGGAGATAGCCTTCCAGGGAGAGGGAACAAGAAGCACAAGGGCACAGCTTTCAGAGGGAGAACCACAGAACAAGTGTCACATGAAGCAGAAGAGTGAAGGAGAAAAAGGGGAGATGTGGGTGGAGAGCAGGTGATGGAGGCAGCAGAATGAAGGAGTAACATCATCAGGTTTTTATTTTTAAAAGAATACATTGGACTTCTGGTATAAAGCCTGTTTACTACAGTCTCCACTGTGTAACCTGTTAAAATAATCCAAAGAACATAAAGCAGAGAAGAAAAATGCATCTCTAAGAAATACAGCTAGAGCTACAAGTACCAATCAGACTAGGGAGAATATCTGCCAAACTGATGAATTTTGAATAAATTTGAAGAAGAATGCTGAGAGACAATACATAACCCTCCAGTTTTCAGGCATGGTCCAGATTTCTCTAAAAGTAAATGAAATGGGCCTCAGTTGTGAGTTAGGATTTTCTGTGAGCCAGACCTACCTTCTGTGTGTGTGATCTGCTCATCTGAAATGGGCAAATAATGACAATTAGAAAAACGACTATCTCTGAATATATTCAAAAAGAATGAACCAGGACAGGCACTGTCAGCATTTTAGATCACTCCTCTGCCCCAGCCATGCAGACCACTCTTGAGCAAATGACTCTGGTAGAATGACCCCCTTCTCAAGGGAGAGATAAATTAAAAAAACCCACTATGGTACCTATGCATAGAAACTATGAAAAGGAAAAGAATGAAGGAAGTTAAAAAGTGAAAACCAGATGAGGAATTTATATCTGACATGGAATTATTCCAAGCTATGAAGAAAAATTACTGCAGAATAGAGGCTAGAATTCCAGATAAATATTTGTTAAGGCCAGGCGTGGTGGCTCACATTTGTAATCCCAGCACTTTGGGAGAATGAGGTAGGAAGATTGCTTGCAGCCAGGAGTGTGAAACAAGCCTGGGAAACATGCAAGAACTCATCTTTACAAAAAAATATAAAAACTTAGCCAGGCATGGTGGTATACACCTATAGCCCCAGATATTTAGGAGACTGAGGTGGGAGGATGGCTTGAGCCCAGGAGTTTGAGGTTGCAGTGACCTATGATTGTGCCACTGAACTCCAGTCTGGATGACAGAGAGAGACTCTGTCTCTCTAAAAAATAAAAATAAAATTACTTGTTCCACCCTTTAAGAAGTTAAAAAGAACATGGCCCCTTTGAAAACAACAACAACAACAAACAGAGAGATAAAGATTCAAGGAAGAGATTCTAAGATGGTCAAAGGAGAAAAAGTGACCTGCCAATGTTTAGGAAAGAAACTGAAAACTACAATAAAACTGCTATAGAAAAAGAAGTCACCTTAGAAGTAGCAATAACCAGATTCAAGAGCTCAAGGAGAGGCATGCATAAATTAAAGAAACTGTAAAGATGTTTATAAATTGTTAGAAAGAAAAATGATGGTCATGGAAGATAAAGGCCAACAAACACGCATAGCAATGTTTCTGGAAAAGAGAACAAACATGTAAGACAGAAATGCATTGAAGGATATCATAGAAGAAAATTTTTCTATAATAAAGCAAAAGCTGAACCTGCAAGTTAAGAAAACTCAATCCAGAAAGGAAAAAAAAAAGACAGAACAAAATAACCCTTAGATATATGTTGAGTTACTAAACTTCAAGGACAAAGAATGTTGTATCTGTAACTTTATTCCATATAAAGAATTCCATGTAAGAACATCAAGCTTGTCTCTGATTTCTCCATTGTGACATTTAGTCTCAGAATACAATGGAGCCCTGTATGCAAAATTCTTATAGGAAGTTTTACCTAAACGTTTTATATTCATTAAATTATAACTTATATATGAAGATAAAAGACAGACATTCTTAAAAAAAAAAAAATCCAGGAACTATATAGCAGCTATGAGCTCTTCTTAAAAAAGAAAAATCTACTTACTGACAAAATCTAACTGATAGTGTCAGAAAAAATGACCACAGTCAATGGTATTGATTTTTTCTTGATATGTCCCTGTGCTCATTTATTTAATAATAATAGGAATAATAGTAGTACTAATAGTAATAACTACCATTTATCTGATACTTTCTACATGGTAGGCACTTTCTAATTTACTTATTTTCTCAATCAACCCTTATAGCACCCCATAAGTAGTATTGTTAATCACCCCATTTTATAGTTGAAGAAACAGTTTTAGACCTAGTATGCAGCCAACCCATGTGTTGATTTCTTCATTTTCTGGCCTCCACTTATGTCTCTTTCATCACTTTAATCTGTGTGTTTTTGCTGTGCATTCTGAGATTGCCTCAGGCTTATCCTCCACATTACAGATCTAATTTTCTGCAAAATTAGTGCTGTTCTTTACTACTTCTGCCAATTTCAAATTATTCTGTAGCATTATCTTTACATATATCCTTTCATTAACTACCTTATTATATATTAACGTATTGTTTTACCATCTCACCTTTTATTTGTTGTTTCTTAGAAGCTTTTCTCTTATTTCATCAAGGGGATAAGGCAGATGCTTTCCGAAATGTACTTCTATGGTCTGAGGAAAGTATATATTTTAGGAACAACCTTTTTCTATCTCTGAGTGAGTGTTACATTTATCCTCTATGTTGTAGGAAATGTTTTATAGCCCCTCTGTGGAATGTGTATGTGTGTGTGTCTGTGTGTTTATTTACATCTGAATATTTGGTCCTATATTTGCCCAAAATTAAGGTGAGTAAATTCTCCTTAGATCTTACGTGGATGAACCTAGGATCTTTAAGTCTTCAACTGGAGGGCTGGTTGATTGTAGTCCTCATTCAAAGATGCAGCAGCCTCTGGGTAGGAGGGGTCCTGTACAAGGTGAAGTTTATGTTACAAAACCTGCACCCAAATCTCTGTCTGGCTTAGCCTTCATTCCACTAAGGCAGAGCATCTGTTTCTGACAGACTTTTTGGATTTCTTTCTTCCACATCAGGGAAAGCTGGCCATATCAGAAAAGAGCAGAACCACTTAAGAGAGACTCCTGCAGCAGAGGTTACAGTGAGCCGAGATTGTGCCATTGCACCCCAGCCTGGACAACAGAGCAAGACTCCGTCTCAAAAATAAATAAATAAAAATAAAAATAAAAAAAGAAAGAGGCTTCTGCTCAGAGAGAAACCTGCTGTCTTGGGTTTTCTGCTGGGTGCAACAGGTTTCTCCTGAGCTGCCAGTATAGCTGATTCCCATTTTTCTGTGTCATCAAGTATATTTTCAAAGTGAAGTGGTCCCTGTCCTCTGGTGGTCATGCCTGGCCTCCAGCCTGCAGCCCTCACAAATTGGGGCTGTTCTTTGCTTTGAAGACTTTCTTCAATCAGGTGCCCAGTTATTCCACTTGAAAATTAGAAATTTATCAAAATTCATAATGTGGCCGGGTGCAGTAGCTCATGCCTGTAATCCCAGCACTTTGGGAGGCCAAGGTACGAGGATCACCTGAGGTCAGGAGTTCAAGACCAGTCTGGCCAACATGGTGAAACCCCATCTCTACTAAAAGTACAAAAATTAGCTGGGCATGGTGGTGGGCACCTGTAACCTCAGCTACTTGGGAGGCTGAGGCAGGAGAATTGCTTGAACCTGGGAGGTGGAGGTTGCAGTGAACAGAGATCATGCCATTGCACTCCAGCCTGGGTGACTAGAGTGAAACTCTGTCTCAAAAAAAAAAATTGTAATGTATGGTTGAGACCCTTCTCTAGTATTGATAAGTGATGTTATGTGCCCCATTTAAAACACTTTCATATGATAATTTTACTTGGTTTCTTAGGGGAGCCTGATGTTTCAATGTATTGCAATGTTTTTCCTCTACCCCTTACGACCATATTTCAGCTCTTGACACCTGCTCCTGGTCCCTCAGTTGTGGTGGCCTCATCAGATGTTCTTCTTTGGCTTATTAGACTCAAATCCACACATGGCTCCTGGTTCAGCCCAGCCTCCTAATGCCAGGATGAGCTGCCCTTGAGGGAAAAGCCCTCAGCCAAACACAGTTCAGTGACCCTTTTAACTGGATATTTCTGTCTTGGCTTCTTTTCAGGTTTGGGAAATTTGGACAGATCCCAATAATTTATTGAGATCTTAATTTTTCTTACATTTTGGATAAGATCTTTATTTGACATAGATCTTAATCTTTATTGGCTTCAATTATTTCTCCCTTATTGTTCTTTTTTTCCTTTTTTAAGTGAAAGTGTTCAACTGAGTTTTCAGATGCTTTGTGACCTAAAAGGGACTGGGATCTGGTAGGAATCAAAGTTAATTTAGAATCTGAAATCTCATGCCTGTATTTCCTTGGCAGAATTGAAAGTGACTAAAAGATTCTGTCAGTGTGATTCAACCCAGCTATTTTGTAAAGCCCCAGGCATGGGTAATGATGGGAGAGGACACCCAGAAATAGCAGCCTCGTCTATCATGGGTGCAACTTATCAAGGCCACAGTCAGTGAACAAACCTGTTCTACTTACGTCTTCTGCTAGAGTCAAGACATGCCCACAGATAAAGAGGGAGTTTTCTCAGGATAAGGTCAAAGTGAAACAACCTCCATCAGAGGAAAAGCTGATTGCTAAGAAGGGGGAAAAACAGGCTAATGTTTTATGTAAAAGACAAAACTGGAAGGTATTGGGCCCTATATATAGTGCTTCTCTGTTAGAATTGCTCTAGAGTTATGCTTGGATTCCAAGAAGAACTGATTCACCCATTCCAGTAGCCTCAGGGCTCTGGACCAATGGTCAACGGGGGAATGTGATGAGTGATCAAACACTCTATAGCTCCCTGCTTCTCTCTCAGGACTTTGGCTGCATCCCCAACACAGGCATCTGAATATATGAGAGACAAAGGTGCCTTCTGAGCACCAAAGGGCTGCTCTGTTCAGCTGGCTGGGAGAAACAACAGCTATTTGGAGTATAAGGAGGACAGTGATGGGGGAGCTGATCTGAGCTGGGGCAGCTGATGTGACATCAGCTTTGGCAGGGGAGGCGCTGACAGCAGTGGTTGGGACATGGAATTGTGTTGACAGAAGTTGAATCAGCAGACACCAGAGCAGCAGGCAGGAGCTTGCATGAGTTGTCCCAGATACAACACTCCTCTCCTTGTGAACGTCCAACATGCATAATGTCTAGCTAGTACTAGAGTAAAGACAAATCGATACCACCCACTACCAATGGAGGAAACCAGCAGCTGGCTCTTTTGCTTTGCTGCTTGCAAACTGCCTTTCAGAACCCAGCCATTCATAAGTAGTAGAATTTCTGTGTTAAGGAAAAAAAAAAAAAAAAGAAAAAGAAAAATACCAAGTAACTACAGGCTTTTTCATTATATAGGTAGTCATTCATTTGGCAATCACCATATTTTCTTTAAATGCAAGATACTTCTGATTGTAAGATACACAATTATTTTATCCATACTAGGAAAGAAAAATGCCGCCAAATAAACTGATGTAAGAACAATTGTAAGCTGCATCCTGATTTCAAATATATAAAAATAGAAAAAAAAATGTGCATCTTTGAGCTGGTAAAACAGTGTGCATCAGGCACTGGGCTAGGCGTTGAACATAAGGCTGAACACCAGATAGACATCAAGTTTGGCCTCAAGCAACGTATGGTATGGTAGGAAGATAGATACTGACAAAGCAATTACAAGTGTGTTGCAGGGCCTAGAAGAACATAGGGGCTTTTCCAAGGAAGTCACATGAAGGCTGAGACCTGAAGGGGAGCAGGAGTTAGCTAGATGAGGGCAAAGGTAGAACTTTCCAGGCAGAGGGATTAGAATGTGCAAAGGTTCTGAGATGGGAAAGGGTTAGTGTGAGCAAGGACAAGAATGACTTGAAGCAGAGTCAGGCAAGGCCAAATACTGTGGAGCTTCTGGCCATATTAAGGGTTTATCTAGGAGCACGAGAGGCCACAGAGAGGGCTTAAGCAGGAGTGAAACAAGATCAGATCGTGTTTTTAAAAAATCACTTTACTTGCAGTGTTGACGTGAGAGGAGCACAAGAACAGGTGCAGGGAGATCAGCTAGGAGATTTTTGAGACAATTCAGAGAAGAGAGGATAATGGGTTGTAATAGAGTGCTGGCAGTAGGCATGGAAAGAAACGAGGCTGTGGCACACTTCAAAAGGGCCAACAATTTCTGTGATTTGTTTGTCTGATTTATTTTCTTTTTTTTTTTAAAGGGGAGGGTGGGTTTGGGAACATGGGGTGGGAAGGATTCAACTGATATTCAGAAAAAGAAAAAGTATGGACTAAAGAAAATTCTAGCTGCAGACTGGAGCCAGCTTTTTTATTTTCCAGTGTTAACTGTGACTTGTTTGGAAAATGAATTTCCCATAACTTGGATTTTTATTTAATCAAGATATACTGCTATATTAGGGCAAAAATGAGTCCAGTGTCTCTATCACAAATTATCTCCTTCAAATTTTACTTACTTCTCTGGATATTATTGCAGTGATTTTAGATAGCTTCGTGTTCATAAATGTAAATTGTGAATTTTATACATTAAATTATATTAATTCTTTACAAGCATCCTAACAACAAACAGTCACTAAGGAAGACTTTAGTGATGAAGTATTTTGAAATTGTCTGGGGTTATTAAGTGCATATTTATAAAATAAGAGAAGATTGTGGTGTGCTAGAAGATGCACTGCCCTAGAAATAAGAAGGCTTGGTTGAATCCCAACTCTCTTAACTTACTACCTATGTAACATTGGGCAAGCTATCCAAATACATTTCATCTGTGAAAATGAAGAAAGAGGATCTCTCTAGCTACCTTACAGAATCGTGTGACTGTTAAATAAGATTCACAGCAAATATTAATTGACCTTCTATCATGTATTAGGAGGTCAGTACATGAAGGTCAGTAAATAAGGCCAGACAGAAGGAATATAGTGGTACATAAGACAGAGCAATCATCTTCAAGGAGATTCCCATTGCAGAAAGGAAGTTTTATACTACAAATTTCTGTAGACATGTAAAGTAGTGTTATCATCAAGTAGTAGGGAGTATTGTACTTTACTCTTATTGAATAATTTTCAAAAAATATGAAATTATTACTTTCTCTTAAATATGAAATGAACATAGGTCAAAGATTTCTTTTAACTTTTAACTTTGGAGATATATGTGCAGGTTTGTTACCTAGGTAAATTTGTGTCATGGGGGTTTGTTGTACAGATTATTTCATCACCCAGGTATTAAGCCTAGTACTCAGTAGTTATTTTTCCTGATCTCCCTCCTCCCACCTTCCATCCTCCAGTAGGTCCCAGTGTATGTTGTTCCCCTCTGTGTGTCCATGTGCTCTCACCATTTAGCTCCCACTTATAAGTGAGAACACATGGTATTTGGTTTTCTATTCCTGCATTAGTTGCTAAGGATAATTGCCCCCAGCTCCATCTATGTCCCTGCAAAGTACATGATCTAGTTATTTTTAATGGTTGCATAGTATTCCATGGTGTATATGTACCACATTTACTTTATCCAGTCTAACATTGATGGGCATTTAGGCTGATTCCATGTCTTGCTATTGTGAATAGTGCTACAGTGAACATACATGTGCATGCATGTTTTTAACAGAATCATTTATATTCCTTTGGGTATATGCCCAGTAATGGGATTGCTGGGTTGAATGGTATTTCTGTCTTTAGGTATTTGTAGAATCACCACACTGTCTTCCACAATGGTTGAACTAATTCACACTTCCATCAACAGTGTATAAGCATTCCGTTTTCTCCGTAACTTCACCAGCATCTGTTATTTTTTGACTTTTTAATAATAGCCGTTCTGACTGGTTTGAGATGGTATCTTACTGTGGTTTTGATTTGCATTTCTCTAATGTTCAGTGATGTTGAGCTTTATTTCATATGATCGTTGGCCGTATGTATATCTTCCTTTGTAAAATGTCTGTTCATGTCCTTTGCTCACTTTTTAATGGGGTTTTTTGTTCTTGTACATTTGTTTAAGTTCCTTGCAGATGCTGGATATAAGACCTTTGTCAAATGCATAGTTTGCAAAAATTTTCTTCCATTCTGTAGGTTGCCTGTTTACTCTGTTGATAGTTTCTTTTGCTGTGCAGAAGCTCTTTAGTTTAATTAGATTCCATTTGTCAATTTTTGCTTGCAATTACTTTTGGTATCATGAAATTTTTGCCTGTGCTTATGTTCCAAATGGTATTGCCTAGGTTATCTTCCAGAGTTTTTATAGTTTTGGGTTTTACATTTAAGTCTTTAATCCATCTTCAGTTAATTTTTGTATATGGTATAAGGAAAGGGTCCAGTGTAAATCTTCTGCATATGGCCAGCCAGTTATCCCAACACCATTTATTGAATAGGTAGTCCTTTCTCCATTGCTTGTTTTTGTCAGGTTTGTCAAAGATCAGCTAGTTGTAGGTATGCAGTATTATTTCTGGGTTCTATATTCTGTTCCACTGGTCTATGGGTCTGGTTTTGTAACGGTACTATGCTGTTTTGGTTACATGTTAAAGATTTTATTCAACTCATTAGTTTAATGAGGGAACCACTAAGATGTTAAAATCATGACAAAGAGATTTTGAGAAGCAGAGTATTATATTTATATGCAATATTAGGATAAGATTGCTAGGTTAGATATAAAACCTAGCAGTGTCCAACAGGGCCATAGACCATAATTCTTTGGGATTATCTGTTCCACCAGACAAAAAGCATTTTTATCTCTACAGACAAAAATCTACAAGCTGGTTACTGGCCCTACAGAGTTGTAAAATAACTTTGTTAATAGAAAGTTAGGCCCCAATCAGCATTGAAAGAACACTAACTAATCTTATTTGCCTATTTTCAACTTTCAAATTATTTCTCTCACTATCTCAAGTTCTCTTTGTTTTATTCTTCCAAAAGGTCATGTGGATATTAAAATATTTTGGAAAATTAAGACACATTTACAATAATTTTGGTCTTAAAATATCACTAGGATTGTGGTGGACATTCCAGTGAGCTAAGGTGAATAGACTGGGGTAGAGAATAGCAAATGAAATGGAATTTGGGGACCTGGGAGAAATATTTAAAAAACTCAAGTAACCCAAGAGTATTCAGAGTTTCCCAAGTTTCAGAGCATCTCAGTAGATTACTACTTTACAATAAGGCCTTCCCAAAGCTCCACTGGAGCCTGCCACCAAAATTACCTTGCACATTTCCAACATTTTAACAAGTAATAATAGTAATATTCCCAGACTTCAGTAAAGTTATTCTATTCTTTAAGATTTAAAATAATGTTGGGAGGGTGACATCAGTAAGATGGTGGAATAGGAGTTCTCTAGCTTCTCTCCCTGCCCTAGAAATTCAACAAGCAATTGTTCACAGGCAAGAATATCATTGTGAACATCCTAGAACTTGGGAGTGAGACTGAGACACCCCTTTGGACCACAGAATTGAGAAAAGCTGCAACCAAACAGAGGACTGATTCTCTTTTGACTACACCGCCCCTCCCCAAGACTGGCACCATGAGCTACCGAGAAATAGGCCCAGGATAGAATAAAAAGGAGAAATGATAGCAAGAATCATCCTCTGGACAGTCCTTTTTATAAAGGTCAGTGGACTATCTTATATGCCCTCCCTTTGCAGGCAGGAGCTGCTTGTCTTGAGGCCAGCAGTTTTCATGTTTGTGTGTAAGCAACTCAAACAATAACGATTCCTTGGATTAGTTTAAATGTGCCTATTCCTCCTCTGTGACTAATTAAGACTGAATTCTGTGCATACAAGAAGCTGTTTGGCATTTGCTGGTATCTGTGCAGACCTGCTGTGTTTGATTAGCCACTATTAGTTAATAGCTGTTGGACAGACCAGCCGACTTCCAGGATTGTCTCAATTATCAAGATATCTTGTCACAGTTCTGGTGAAGTTTTAACATCTTCACATAATCCCAATAGAGAGTGTGTATTTTAAACTTGGTCTTATCTGGAAGATTAGTAAAAACATGGACACTTCCTCCTTAGGTGGTTAATGAAGTTGCTGGCAATTACAACAGTATGAATTACTTTCAAATAGTTCCTATTTTTGTCAGTGCTAAAAATACTTTTTCATTTATATTTTCTTCCAGACTAATGTCCCTTTCCAAAGTGAATAATTGAAAAAGAAAGGATCTGAATACCAATCTTATTAGACTAACAATGCAACATTTAGGAGAATGAATTAAAAATGCATCTATGAGTTATAAATAATATATAATCTCACCGTATAATGTGGTACATCCCACAAAAATGCTACTTTCTTTTTCTTAGGGGGTAATTTGTTTTACTTGTGGATTTATATTAAAATCCCAAGTCCTGGTTGTGGGATCGATGGGCAGAGCTTTTAATTGGAGCTCTCTGGTGATTATCTAGATTGGCAGTTGGTGTCAATCAGCTTCTAAAGAAATTTCTGAGCCAATGATTAGGCTGCTCCTGGAGATGTTAGGACCCTTGGGGGCAATGTTAAGGCTCCCAACCACAGGGGAACCCTTAAGAATAGTGGAGCTATAATTTTCCAAGTTGCCGGCTTACCTGGCAATACATATGTCTTAGCTTTCTGGCTGAGTGAACTCAGAAGGATGATATCCCAGCATACACTGGGTCCACATGATTTTATAAGCAAAACAGTGCTGCAAGTCCTCTAACCGCTTCCATTAGAGTTAGATGATAATACCCCATGTACGTATGTGAAGCCCTTTACAGTTGTATATTTTATAGTTGAATTCCATTGATAAAATAACAATGTTGTGCTGATCATTTCTGGAGAAAATATACCAAGTTCACAAAATTTTTCCCCGACTGGTATACATCATACTCTTTTAGAAACACTTTTTATATGAATTAAAAATATAAATCTTTTTTAGACTAACATTTTATAATGACTTAATCTTGTTAATTCAGAACCTACTAATTTAATTAAAGGAGGATTTGGCTAAATTTGTTTTTTCTCTCATCCTTGAATTGTGGTGAATAATGATAAAAAGTGTCCTATTGGTTAAAAAATGAGTTGCCAGTTTCTTGGAAAGTTACATGTGCACCTAATATGTGACCTAGTAACTCTATTCTTAGGTTTTTCCCCAAGGGAATGAAAATATGTGGAAATACACCCAAAGAAGTGTGTGGAAACATTCATAGCAGCTCTATTTGTAGTAGCTAAAAACTAGAAGTAACCTAAACATTCATCAGTAGGTGAATGGATAAACAAACTGTGATATAGCCAAAGAGTGGAATATTAGCAACAAAATGAAATGAACTGCTGATACATAGGAATGAATCTCAGAAACATAATGCTGAGTGAAAGATGGCCAGACACAACAGATAATGCTGTATGGTTCTACTTCTTGATGTCCTAGAACATGCTAAATTAATCCATAGTGACAGAAAACAGATCAAAGGTTGCCTGGGGATGGTGGTGGGCTACTGACTGAGCAGTATATTTTAAATATTTTGAGGTGATGGAAATGTTTTATTTCTGGATTGAGGTGATAATTATACGGGTATATATACTTGTCAAAACTCACAAACTGTACACTTAAAATGTAGGCATTTTATACTGTGTAAATTATAACAACAAATTAGATTTCTTTAAAAATGACATCCTGGTACATATATCTTTATTAATAGCAAAATCCATCTCTTTTGTCTCTCTGTGCTTCTCTTCTTTCTAATGTTAATTTGTTTTTTAGCAATACTCTTTCCAACATCCAAATGGTATTGGGAATCCCAGCTTGAGTTGGACAGTTAACTTATAAAACAAGGGAAAAAAAAGATTCAACCTTTCCACTCCAGGACTGACAGGTCCCCAGATTCTATCTATTCCAACTCTTAAATATTTCTTGTGTCTTTATACTGCTGCCTTGCTCCACCTGCACTGCTTTAATTTAGCTTTCAATTATCTCTTCACTGGTCTTCCCTCCTCTGATTTGGTTTGAACAAGAGGATCCTTCATACTATCTTCCAGGTGCCAGAAAACAAAATGATACCCAGAAGTCTTATGGTTGAGGGAAGGGCAGGGATGTTGGAGAAGAAGCAAGACAGAGGGTGGAACTGAATAGGGGCTTTAGGGAAAGTTTGATGAAGGTCTCCTATCCTTCCTCTGGGATTCTTAGGCTCAAGATGTGGTTGTGAGTAAACTGGATTGTTCTCAATGCCATTGGTCTATGTTCGTGTCTTCAGTGTGTTAGTGAAGCCTTTTGGAAAGTATTGGCTCATTTCAATTATGTTCAAGAGAAACAGGGAAAGATGTGCTGGTGGCCACAGAAATCAAAGGCAGAAAACTTCAAGGAGGACAGGAGACTTGGAAGGGTATAACCAAAGCTCAAAGGTGCAGTCCACCTCAGCTCCTAGCATCCAACCACCCTTCATGACTTCTCCCAAGTCACTGCTCTTCTGCCTGCCCCTAAGAGGATTCTACCCTGTATGTATTAAGGGAGTGATTTTCTTTGTGTCTATAACCTCACATTTTTCTCTGCCAGAGAGTTGGTGATAGTAAATGGTCACCTGGGAGGATAAAGGTGACAACTTTAGGCCAGCTTAGTTCATTGTAAAAGGCCTCTAAGAGCCTTTCCCCTCTCTGAAAGTGCCTTTTATCAAGACTCCAGAGAGGATAGAATAGCCTCCAGTGAGAGATTTCCCATCGATTACACACTTGTCGGAGAAGCACAGGCCCAGCTTAGAGATTTCCATCTTAAACTTTCAAAGGAAGCTCCTTGCTAAAGGTTCTGGAGCTGGAGGAGCCACTAAAAATCAAACAAGTAAGCAGAAACCAAGTTTGACTTTTGGCCCTACGGGTTACAGAGATGGAGATAAAAGCTGACAGGCCCCTACGTGACAAGGCCTCTGCGGAGCCCAAGTGGGTGACTCACAAATCTGAGCGGCAATTCCTGTCCATGAGTCATCCTGTGAGCAAGGCCTGAACACCCCTGCCCAGGCCCTGGGTATGCACGCTCCTGGCCTGCTGACCCGAATATTTGCAGGCAGGCCCTGCTACCCTCAACACATCCTTGGAGGGTACAGCCTCACTCTCAAAGACAATCAAGGCCTCAGCCCAGTGGATACTTGCTATGGCTAAAAAAGCAGAGCACATTTTATCATAGAGGGGACGTGGGGATGAGCTCTGCTCCTAGGTTATCTTGTAGTCCTGGCTCTGCTGTTGACAAACTGAGTGAACTTGAACTTGAGTATGTCACCTAGTCTTAGTCTTTGGGGGCCAGAGTTTCCCAAACTATAAAATGAAAAGAATGCATTGTTTTGTGGATAAGAGTATACGTACACAGCCATGGTGTTAGATGTTGACGATAATGTGTGGGGAGTGCCGATGAAGGGTAGGTTAATACACAGAGGGGAAGTGATATTTGAACCAGGTCTCGAGAGAGGAAAGAGTTTTCCAGTCAGGCGAGAGAGAAGAATATTCCATGCTAGGCAATATATTCATAAACCACTGAAGGCAGGAGAGGCAGGGGAGAGATAATAAGGCCAGTACATGGGAGGAGCAGTGGATTCAAGAGCATGGGAGAGGGAGAGGAGCTCAGAGGTGATTTAGAAGCAAGATCAGTATGTGGGAAAGCACTTCCCACATTCTACAGAGGATGGCCTGTTTGCTTCTGGGTTGGATGACTGGGCACGTGATGATATAATTAAATAAAACACCCAAAGCAGAAGAGGGGGAAAAATGATGAATCGAATTTCTGACATGTCAAAATGGAAGCATTCATGTTCAACCAACTGACCTGTCCATGAGCTGGATAAGCCAGTCTCATGCCCAGGGGAGAGCCTGAAGCTAGAAACACAGATCTGGTGTCATCAGATGATGTTGCTCTAGATCATTTCAAAGTTCTTTTTAAAATCTAAAGTTAAAGGACTTGTGATTCTAAATTTTGTAAAAGGAAAAAATCAAAAATAAGTATTTTTTTCCTCTCATTCTAGTGAGACACTTGGTATATTATCCTCTGCTTTTCTTTTGGTTGTGTTTTTGTGTCACCATAGGGTGTTTGCAGGATTTGTACTACCAAATTTTGTTTGATTGAGTTTCTGTTGGTTATTCATTTTGCTATTTTAGACAACATAGAAGGGTCTCATCCCAGAGAATTAAACAATAAACTGACATCAATGAATCATTAAAAAAGGCTTTGGAAAAGACTGTTAGCTATTCTCATCAATGATCAGTGGCTCCCCATTTTGCGTAGAATAAAGTTTAAGCTCTTTAGTTTGACATTTGTTTCTGATCATTTGCCATGCCTTGAGCAGCCCTTTGGAGAGGCCCGTGTGGTGAGAAACTGAGGCCTCCAGCCATCAGCCGCATGAGTGAGCATGGATACAGGTTCTGCAGCCTAGTCAAACCTTAGATGATACAGCCCTGGCTGACACCTTATCTGCAGCCCCATGACAGGCCCAGAGCCAGAAGCACCTAACTAAGCCACTCCTGGATTCCTGACCCTCAGAAACTGTAAGATAAATGTTTGTTGTTCAAATTTCTAAGTTTTGGGGTCATTTGCTAAGGTAAGATCAGGAGAAGGAGAAAATTGTTTTTCTGATAATACTGTATGTGGAAAATGGGTCAGGAAAGACTGAACATGATTTCAGTACTTTGGAGCTCTGCAAGGTACTGAAAGGAGGGGACAGGGGGTCTGATCCTGACTCTTCTGCCTGTTCACTGAGTGGCCTTGAAAACATCATGTCTCCTGTTACCTTCATTTGGGCCTCAGTTTCCTTACTTGTAAATGGTGGTGGGAGTGTCAGTGCCAGGTTCCGGTCTAAAACCTTTGCATATGTGCAGTACTTAGTTGGCAAAATATTTTATATGTTGTGGTCAGGATTCGGAGACAACAAAAAATAGTTCCCCAAATTTCAAACTAAGGAAAATGAAACTGTCTTTTGGGAGTCAAACTTCAAAGTCAGTACATATGGATTAGGACAAAAGCACACCAAATTACCTTGAAGCAGTGTTTAAGGGGGCTTCTGACAGTCTACCAACTAAAACAAAAATATAATTACTTTCTTCTTACCAATGAATGATTGGAAATACCATGAATGCTCATTTTTTATGCATGAAAAGCTCTTTGGAGACTTTCTGGAACAAAGTAAATACTTAAGAGATGTTACTTATATTTATTTATAGCTAAGAGAAACAGAAAATGAATAAATTGATCATTGAAAGATATTATGATCTGATATTTATAAACAAAGGAGCCAGGGTTTATTAAAAACTCTAACGGTTGGGCACAGTGGCTCACGCCTGTAATCCCAGCACTTTGGGAGGCCGAGGTGGGTGGATCATGAGGTTAGGAGTTTGAGACCATCCTGGCCAACATGGTGAAACCCCATCTCTATTAAAAATACAAAAATTAGCTGGGCATGGTGGCGTGTGCCTGTAATCCCAGTTAATCAGGAGGCTGAAGCAAGAGAATTGTTTGAACCCAGGAGGTGGAGGTTGCAGTGAGCTGAGATCGCACAACTGCACTCCAGCCTGGTGACAGAGCTAGATTCTGGCTCAAAAAAAAAAACACCCAAAAACCAAAAAAACTCTAATTTGGTGTTCTAATAAGAAGTCTAGCTGCTATATACAATGCTGGGAAGTATGGCACATGTCCAACCCTGCACAAAGAGTTGGAATTCCTGAGATGCTCAGGCAGGATGTTTTGTTATCAGTGCATCATCATACCTGTCATGAATTGGATCTGACTTTCAATTGCTGTTATTCTTAAATTACTTAAAGCACTTTGTAAAATTATACACAGGTCTTATCCTTATAGATAACCTTTTGGGGGTAATTGCTGATTTTGTTATGATTTGAATATTATGTTGTTCCTCTCTCATTTTGATCACCATATTCTTCATCTGCTGGGAAGTGGAAAGGGATAGAGTGGATGATTTTGCGGGATTTTTACTCTATTTAATGAGCCATGGTAAAACTTTTGAAAACTATCGACTTAATGGCCCTGTTGAGCCAGGCTTGACCATTGTGTGATTGAATATATGAACCTAGCTGAAGCAAAAAAATGTGCCAGTCAGCAGCCTGCCAGCAATGGGAGCCAGTAGGAGTGAGAGACTCATACAGACTGACACTATTATTGGCCATCTATTGCTCTCCAGGGACAACAGAGCCTTGGTCCACAGCCCTAATGAAAAGGGTATATTGAATGTGAAGATGCACACAAGGGATTGAACATCCCTGTTTTCTTGGCAAATTCATCCTTATTGTTGATGAATGTATCCTCTCAACACTTGACCACTAAATATTGGCTCCTTCTGGCTAACCCTCTGCTGTGGTCTGAATGTATTCTCTCAGAGTGTATATACTAAAATTCAATCCTCAGTGTGATGGTATTAAGGGGTGGGGCCTTTGGGAGATGATATGAGTGGAGAGCTTATGAATGGCATTTGTGCCCTTATAAGAGGCTGAAGAGACCCACTTCCACCTTGTGAGGACACAGTAAAAACACCACCATCTATGAACCACAAAGCAGGTCATCACTAGACTGAATTTGTCAGTGCCCAGTGACTCAATCTTGGACTTCCCAGCCCCTAGAACTGTGAGAAACAAATTTCTTTTTTTTTAGAAACCAGCCAGTCTATGGTATTTCGTTATTGCAGCTTCAATGGACTAACACCTCTCCTTCACCTGATACTGCATTCATCAAGTGATATTCTAACTAAGACATGACTTTTCATATAGGGCTATATGTTGGTCACAGAGATTTCAAGTATTTTGATCAACCTGTCCAGATAATGAACATGTTGGCTTTCTAGGTTAATATCCTTGTCCAAAGTCAACATTGTCATTCTGTTGGATATAACCCCAGCCTTCCAATTGGTCTCCCAGCTTCCATTCTTGCTCCCTCCATTTCATTGTTGTATTGGGCTCTAAAAAGATTATTTCTCTATGTACATTTATTAAAACACTATCTCATTTGACCATCACAGCAAATGCAAAAGATCTTATTATCTCCATAAGCATATGAAGAAGTTAAGAATTATAAACAGTAAATAATAAATTGTAGAATTGGGACTCAAACTCAAGTGGGGTATGTTGTTATTGTTACTGATTTGGGACATTTAATGATCACCTACTACATAGGTTTGTTTGTCCTAAACAAATAGTACCAGCATACCCATGTACCTAATCTTTATTCTATTCTTGCTACAGATGAGAAAGTTGAGGCCCAGAAATGTCAGATGAATTGTTCAAATTTACCCTGCAAGTAACAGAGTTTAAATTTATACATTTTTTGGAAGAGATTATTATTCTTTTACTTTTTGCTTCATATATAAATATACTTTTTTGAGACAGAGTCTCACTCTGTCGCCCAGGCTGGAGTGCAGTGGTGCAATCCAGTGGCTCACTGCAACCTCTGCTTCCCAGGGGCAAGCGATTCTCCTGCCTCAGCCTCCCAAGTAGCTGGGACTACAGGCACATGCCACCACACCAGGCTCATTTTTGTATTTTCTTTTTTCTGTTTTTTTTTAGTAGAGATGGGGTTTCACCATGCTGGCCAGGCTGGTCTTGAACTCCTGATCTCATGATCCACCCACCTAGGCCTCCCAAAGTGCTGCGATTACAGGCATGAGCCACTTTAACAGGCCCATATATTTTTATTTTAAAGGCCTACTATAAACATTAGATTTCAATTTGTAACCATGTTTACAATTTTTTAAAATTTAATTTCATGTTTAACTTTTTAAAATCCCAATTTTGTTTCCCTTAAAACAAAATTGAGTATGTGTGTGCATGTGTATGTGGATATTTTCTATTGTTGACATAACAAATTACCACAAACTTAGTGACTTACACAATGCAAATTTAGTATTTTAGAATTCTTTATGTCAAAAGTCCAAAACTAGTCTCATGAGGCTGAAATTAAGGTGTTATCAGGGCTACATTTCTTTCTGGAGAGTATAGTGGAAAATCCATTTATTTGCTTTTTTCAGATCTAGCCATCAATTGCTTCCCTTGGCTTGTGGCCCCTTCTAGCTTCAAAGCCAGCGACAGAAGATGGAGTCCTTCTCACACAGCCATCTCTTTGGCTTCCTGCAGGCAGGAATAGTTCTCTGCTTTTAAGGATGCATGCCATTAGATTAGGCCCACATGAATAATCCAGTATAATCCCCTCATCTCAAGGTCCTTCACCTTAATCATACCTGTCAAAGTCTCTTTGGCCATGTAAGGTCCCATATTTCCCAGATTCCAAAAGTTAGGAAGTGGACATCTTTGAGGGTCATTATTCTGCCTATACATAGGCAGAATTATATATATTTTGTATATATAAAATAATAGATTATATAGTAATAATCTAGTAACATTATATTATATACTATATGTACTGTATAATCTACATATTTTGTATATAAATATGTTATTCATGCATTATCTATTTATATGTTATAAAAATATTACATAATTTATGCATCTTGAAATTTTTATGTGTATATACACTGTGTGCATATGTGTATATATATATGATATGTTAAATAACTAGAAGTCTTTTTCACAGTTGGTTTTTTTTTTTTTGACTCTTATTTCTCCACCCTTTGCTCCACACTCAGTGACTTAGGTAGAATTGGCTACTTTCATCTTTTCACTTTTTTACTTGAGTCTACTTTTATTGAAGTGATTATAGCAGTCAGATAGGCTAAGTTATAAGCATTGGCAAACAGCATCCACCTGCCACACCCTAAAACTACAAAGCCCTAATTTTACTCATATTCCATGTCAGTCACAGGGAGACTGCAGGACTCTGCTCTGTGCTGTCCTTATACAGGGACCCCAGGACGGAAAATCCAGTTCCATGATCCACAAATGCCAAGAGAGGAGAAGGAATGTAGTGGATTGTGCACTCGTTCCTGAAGCTCCACTTTCAGCCCCATTTTATTGACCAAAGCACATCACTTGGCCTCACCTAAGTTTAACAGCACATTTGATATTTATGGACAGTCCTTTAAAATGCACAAACATCCTTTAAAAAGTCCACATTCTTTAACAAATAGAACTACAAGATTTATCATGAAAAAAACAAAGCCTCCTGCTCTACCTCAAGTAGCAAGCACTTTAAATTCTTTAGTGATTTCTTTTTAATTTACCCTCCAATTTTGAAATAAAAGGTGTAGTTATTTTCTCCCATTTAAGATACCATCTATTAAACTCCTGTTAGGGCAGATCTGACTTACTTCGCTTACTCGCTTCCTCTCCACTCACTTCCTTCTTCTCCCATCTTCCCAACATAATCACATTACAATATTTGTTTAGATCAGTATTTAGTGTTGACAACATCATGATCCTGTAAGCAACACTTACAGCTGAGCTATGTAGTATACTATGGTTTCATTTCCTTTCTTGTACATTTTTCCTTAGAGTTAATAAATGCCTCTTTTTAAAAATCTGCATAGTTCTCTGTGTATTTACCATTAATTTTTCCCCAAGTTCTCTGACCAAGCTGTAAAACTCCTCTTAAAACATTCAGACACACTGAATCCTTCATTAGTTCCATTCTGTACTTCAAAACATTCCTCCTTAGTCCTCAGTCCTCCTGCTCCAACTAGGACAGGTTATTCTCTAGGCCTAATCACATCTAGAATTCCTATTCCTTGAAAACTGTGGGTTACCAATCAAGAAGAGAAGAAAAGACTAGATGACTTCAGAAGTCCCTGGTCCCTGCTCTGGAATTTGAGGACAAAGATGAAATGTTATGAGAAGCCCATATAGGTTCTAAGGATTGGCTCTGCACCAGTGTCCTTTGGCCAACACTGCCCATCACTGCAGCCTCATCACTGGATTCTAGGTCCTCCCCTGTCCAGCTCAGGTTTACATTCCTTACCTTGACTTTTGTCTCTGCTGCTTTTTACTTCTTGATCATCCTCTGATCTCCATTGTCCTGGAGCCAATAATAAGAGGTGAAGGGAAAGGGCGAGCCTGTTTTGTGAGGATTCCTAAACTCCTGAACTCCAGCCCTAGAAGCAGCCTCAAGGTTTTGTTCCTCCTGTGTCCCATCAGAAAGGAAATGATTAGACTACTCAATAAGTGGAAAATCCAAGTCATAGAGAAAAACAGTACAAAAGATAATATCTTGTTATGCTCTTATCTAGGAACTGATTGAATTCCTGAAAGCTCTTGAGGTGCCCCTGCTGGCAGCTGTGGCTGAGGGTTCAAAGCAGAGAAACAGAGCATGTGGGGAAATGTTTTTACTGCATGATTTTCTTCTCACACCTGTCGATGGAATGAAATATGCAAGGGGGAGTGGAATGGAATATATATATTGCAATGATGATGGTAATGCTTTTATACCCGGTGCAGGGGTGAGATTTAGTTTGGTTGTAGAAGGATAAGGCAGAGAGGACAATCAAAATGATTTTGACATACTTAAGAAATTCAGACTGGGTGCAGTTTGTGTGTGTGAAGAGTGTGTTAAAGAAACCTAAGTGATTTTATGCCTGCCTAGTCTAACACAAAGGAAATGATCTTATTCTTTTTCTCTTTTCTTTTTCTGTTATGTGGTAACATAACTGGAGATTAGACTAGAAAAGACATTCCTAGGGCTTGCTCTGAAAATAATGGCCCCACCCAGTGACAGGACAAGGATTGATGCTAAGAATTACCCACTTGTAAATGGAAATTAATACTCTAATTAGCAAGATAGGAAAATCCATCTTATTGTAAATAGTGCTACTTATAGATTGTGATATTCCTCCAGGGATTACCAGGTTATTTAAAAGAAATAAATCAAGAACTACATTCAGACCCATGAAGAAAGAACAGCAGAAATATTCATAGCAGGCATATACTAAAAACTGGCAATATTTTCACCAAGGTTGTAAAACAATGGATAAAGTCAGTTTTTAAAAAGATACACATTTGTGATTTTTGACACTTCTTAGATGGAAAGTGTTTTCAGATTGGCTTTTGAATATTAACATTGTCACTTAGACAGCTTTCTAGCAAACAGACTCAAGACATTGGATAAAAAGATTAGTCGTACCAAAAAAAAATGAGCAGATGAATACTACATTTCAAATAAAAGCAAGGGTCTCCAAGGATGAAGTATAAACATTCAATAAACCTGCAGCTCTGATGAAAATCTATTTAACAGCCTGGCATTTCTATGGTTGTTTAAAATGTGGAACCTGCTTCCACATCCATTAACTCATTTGATTCTCAAAAGAGAACAGATGAGGAAATGGAGTCTAGAAAGATTAAAACTCACACTGCCTCCCAGGTATTAGGGACTGTATTTAATGTTAACCTCCCTTGAACCAAAGTTAAAATGCAGCCATGCTTCTCTAGACAGCTCCATAAATGAACATAGAGATGACATTCTAGCCACAGTAGGGTTATGACTTTCTTTTGAGTTCAAGAATGAATCCATGCAAGCCAATTAGAAAAATGGCTCCAGCTGGGCGCGATGGCTCACACCTGTAATACTAGCACTTTGGGAGGCCAAGACAGGCGGATCACGAGGTCAAGAGATCAAGATCATCCTGGCCAACATGGTGAAACCCTGCCTCTAC
>PVKP010013779.1:0-54614 GCA_004027715.1 Plecturocebus donacophilus | reverse complement strand
TCCAGGACTTGAACTCAGACCTGGAACAACTAGACTTAACAAATATTTACAGAACTCTCCTCCCCAAATCCACAAAACATACATTTTTCTCAGTATCACATTATATCTATTTTAAAAGTGACCACATAATTGGAAGTAAATCACTCCTCAGCAATTGCATAGCATTTCACAGGTTTAAATAAAATATTGGTTGGCTGCTGTTATTTTCATCCCCTATTCCTTCCTGTCTCCATTGTTAAGCACAATTATTGGCATAAAAGAGGTTTTTAATACTCATTTTTAGACTGCATTCTAGCCTGGGCAATAAAACAAGAATCCCAATCTCTCTCCCTCTTTCTCTTCCTCTTTCTTTCTCTCTTTCATTCTTTTCTTTCTTTTGCTGTTTCTTTTTTTTCTTTCTCCTTTTCTTTTTCTAAAAAAAAAAAAAAAGAAAGTAAAAATAAAAAATTTAGTAATCTAAGAACTTCTCAGCCAGGCGCAGTGGCTCATGTCTGTAATCCCAGCACTTTGGGAGGCTGAGGCAGGCGGATCACTTGAGGTCAGGAGTTCAAGACCAGCCTGGCCAATACGGTTAAACCTGTCTGTACTAAATATACAAAAATTAGCCAGACATGCTGGCATGTGCCTGTAATCCCAGCTCTTGGGAGGCTGAGGCAGGAGAATCACTTCAACCCAGGAGGCAGAGGTTGCAGTGAGCCGAGATTGTGCCATTGCACTCCAGCCTGGGTGAAGAAGCAAGACTCTGTCTTTAAAAAAAAAAAAAAAAAAAAGAACTTTTCTCTTTTCTGCCTTGATTTTACTGAGAACAGTAATTTAACCTACACATATACATGCCAAGGCTCTGTTGTAAAGGATAATTACCTATTAGTTTATTTATCAGACTCCTGGTCTTAAAAATAAATCTCAGGAGGCAGAAAAAACTGAGAAGTTGGGGCTATCACTTGAAGATTCAACACACTTAGAGGAATTAAAATACACAATCAACTGTTGATTAGATACTAATAATTAAAATAAACACTAAAGTCTACAGTTCAAACAAGCAATTAAGGTTGATACAAGAAGTGTAAGCAATTCATGAATGGGCTAATTGCTCTTCTGAACAGGAACCGGCCTCTGGTCGTCACACTGTCAGTCTATCCCCAAATCTATCCCTGAATCTCTCCAGTAACTCCCAGGACACTTCCTCCCAGATGACACATCACTAACATAAGCTTCTCTTTTATGAACATAACTTCTTCTGCCGGATAATTTTGAGAAAAAACTTGTTTTACTACCCAGTGTAAAAAGTAAAATAGGACCTGCTATGACTTCCACGGGAGGTGAAGATTTGGAATTAGCCAGAATATGATCTCTCATTAGAAGGCAAAAGGACTATTTCAATTAACAAAGTTGCAGTGTGTTAAAAAATGTCCTTGACTCCAAGCCAAGAGCATGAATTAGGTTGGCCCAAAAATAAATGAGGCTGTGCCTGAGAAAAATCAGGCACACACACATCTTTAACAAAAATTAAAAGTACACTAAAAATACAGTGGTATCTGGGCTTTTACCACCCACGCTGACTTACTTTGACAATGGAAGCTCTTTGAAGGTAAGGACTATCTCCTAGCTTAGTTGTTTTGAACTTTGCACGCATCAGAAGTCCCTGCAAGACTTGTTAACAAGTAAGTTGCAGGAACCACTTCCAGAATGTCTGGGTGCATCTGGGGTGGGGCTTTAGAATTTGCATTTCTAACAAGGTCCCCATTGAGGGTGAAAGGACCACACTTTGAGAATCACTGTCCTGGCTTATCTATTACGTTGTGTGAACGAAGGTGAGAGGATGGTTACGTTTCTGCGAGAACATCAGAAACATCCCCTCCACGGCACTGGAAAGCTGCACTGTGAAAGGCTCCTTCAGGAAATGCCCCCATTTTGCCTTGACACTGGGAATTTATTATCTGTTGATCTTTAATTTATAGATCATAAACTTCTCTGTACTTTGACACCTTCCAAAGCAAAGAGAGAAATTCCCCTAGCCTAGGAACCATCTCACCTGGAATAACACCTGTTCCATCGCCTAGAGCTATAAACTCTAGAGTAAGACACACCTAAGCATCTAAAGCTCTTAGCCAGAATTCATAGAAAACTCAGTAAATATCAAGGCTATCATGCCTGGTCCTTGCTGAGGACTTCTAGAATTCTCTACCTAGATCTCTTGTAACCCAGGAACTCTTCCTCCACAAACTTCTACCTATCCAGATTTCTCAAGAAGATGTCAAGACAAGACAGAAAGGCTTCTCCTGGGAATAGATTAAGTGCAGTCCTCTGGGATTTGTCTTCCTATAACCCTGTCTTTTCTCCAGTCCACACCCCCTCATATACTGTCATAACCCCTTCACCTGTGTACTTTTACTCAGTCCCCCAGGCAAACTCAATTTTATTTCATCACTGTTGAAAAAACAGTCTTTCAGAACAAGAATAGGTGCCGGCCATAATAATTCAGCCGAAGATAAGCAAACTGTCATGCCATTTGAACACAAGTGTTTCCTGTGAAATTTATATCTGTGCGCATTTTCTTCTTTTAAAACAATTGCTTCCTGGCCGGGCACAATGGCTCATGCCTGTAATCCTAGCACTTTGGGAGGCCGAGGCGGGTGGGTCATCTGAGGTCAGGAGTTCGAGACCAGCCTGGGCGCACACCGGTAGTCCCAGTTACTTGGGAGGCCGGGGCAAGAGAATCTCTTGGACCCAGGAGGCAGAGGTTGCAGTGAGCAGAGATCACACCCCTGCACTCCAGCCTGGTGACAGAGTGAGACTCCATCTCAAAATACATACATACATACATACATACAAATGCTTCCTTTAAATAACAGTATAAAATTATACATATAGAAATTAGCAAATTAAGACATTAGTAATTCTATCACCCAAAGATAACCACTGTTAATAATCTGATGAATGCTATTTGTGTACATATTGATGAAAATGGGACCATGCTGTTTATCACTCTTCTGCAATCTTTTTCACTTAGTATATCGTACAAGTCTTTACATATTCTTCTACAACATTAATTATAATGGCTATAAAGGGTTTCATGGTATAGGTGGACAATAATTTTACTTAACCCCTTGGAGTCTTTCCTCTCTGGCACATATTATGTCTATTTAGGATCCAGCAAAATAACATATGCATTTACAACCCTACACTCCATCACTAGGCCATATGAAAGAATAGAACCACTGGATGATAAAGCTAAAGGAATTATTACCTAATAAACTTGTGGACAGATGTTCTTAATCAGAGAAAACATTTAAATTAATTAAAAAGCATTTCTCCTCATATTCTTCACATTGTAATATTAGCTAGCAGGTGGTCCATAAAGCCCTTTCCTTTTGTACTCCAATGCAGCTGAAACATTTCTCCCCACTTTTGTTTTAATGGGAAATTTAATTATCAATGAAATTAGATATAATCTGAATATACTTTACACACATTCCCCAGAGCCTAAAGGTAGTAAAAGCATAAATTTTTAAACCTTTGGTTTTTTGAAACAGAATGAGCCTCTGTCACCCAGGCTGCAATGCAGTGGCACAATCTCAGCTCACTGCAACCCTCGCCTCGTGGATTCAAGCGATTCTCTGGGCCCAGCCTCCCAAGTAGCTGGGATTACAGATGTACGCCGCCACACCTGGCTAATTTTTGTATTTTCTATTTTGGGTAGGAACAGGGTTTCACCATATTGGCCAGGCTGATCTGCCCACCTCGGCCTCCCAAAGTGCTGGGGTCAGGCTGAGTTTTAAAAACTTTTAAATTATTAAAAAAATAATAATAATAAACAAGGGTGAGAAGACATACAAATTATTTACTATGTTTTCATTCACAAAAGGGAGAAGGCAAGGGACTGAGGGTGGTAGTGGGGGAAACAAATCTAAGCCTTACAAGATACCTTTTAACTAGTTAATATTGTGAAAGAATCAAAGACCTTGTACAAGATAAAGTTCAAACCTTTCCATTTACGCCATGCTTCTCAAAAGATTCTTGTAAGACCAACCACCGTGAGTGTCGGGATTACCTTTCCAACACCAAGCATTCACCTCTAGAACACGTACAATATTGGCCTCCACTGCTTTCTCTGGTGCTGGAGGTGATGTAACTCCTGGGGACTGTACTTGCAGAGTGGGGTGCTCTCTGCCTGTAAGGAAACCTTCTGCCCCCTCTACTCAGCCCCTCCAAGTCTGTGTCTTCTGCTTTTCGTTTCTCGCCAATTGCCTCGGCATGTGGTCCTTCATCTTGGGAGAACCAACATTACTAGGAAAGATGCAGAAAAGATGATATACAATATCTAGGGGGAAAAAATCAACTCATATATCCCTTGTGAAATATTATTTGTCACCTCTCAAAACAAGTCATACCTGGGGTAGCCCAGTCTGCCTCTGTGTCACACGAAGATAAGGCAACTGCCCAATCCAAAGAAACCAGCAGGGCACAACCATCATTCCCTGCAGCTAAGTAGACATTTCCTCTTGATGTCCCAGTACCTGAAATTTAAAATCCCCTCAAACCCACCTTTCCCTTCTGATCTCCATTTACATTAAATAAAGCAATAGCAGCATCCTTCTCCCAAGATCCCCAGTTCAGGATCTGATATGGCTTGAATGTGTGTCCCCTCCAAAGCTCGTGTTGAAATGTGATTCCTAAGCCAGGCACGGTGGCTCACACCTGTAATCCCAGCACTTTGGGAGGCCAAGGCGGGTGGATCATGAGGTCAGGAGCTCAAGACCAGCCTGACCAAAATGGTGAGACCCCATCTCTACTAAAAATACAAAAAAGGGCTGGGCACAATGGCAGGCACCTGTAATCCTAACTACTTGGGAGGCTGAGGCAGGACAATCACTTAAGCTAGGCGGCGAGGTCGCAGTGAGCTGAGATCACACCACTGCACTCCAGCCTGGGTGACAGAGTGAGACTCCATCTCAAAAAAAAAAAAACAAACAAACAAAAACAGAAATGTGATTCCCAATGTTGGAAGTGGAGCCTGGTGGAAGGCATTGGATCATGGGGGTGGATCCCTCACAAGTGGCTTCACACCATCCCTTTGGTGACAAGTGAGTTCTCAGTTAGTGCACACAAGATCTGGTTAAGAGTCTGAGGCCAGGTGCAGCTGCTCACACCTGTAATCCCAGCACTATGGGAGGCAGAGGGACGGATCACCTGAGCTCAGGAGTTCGAAACTCCCCTGGGCAACATGTCAAAACCCCACCTCTACCAAACACACACACACACACACACACACACACACACACACACACAATTAGCCAGGTGTGGTGGTGCGTGCCTGTAGTCCCAGCTACTTGGGAGGCTGAGGCAAGAGAATAGCGTGAGCCCAAGAGGCAGATGTTGCAGGGAGCTGAGATCTAGCCTGGGGACAGAGCAAGACCCTGTCTCAAAAAATAAATAAGAGTATGGGACCTCCCGCTTCTCCCATTCTTGCCATGGGACAGGCCTGCTTCCCCTTCACCTTCTGCTATGACTTCCACAGGAAGTGAAGAAGCTTCCAGAGGCCTCACCAGAAGCCAAGCAGATGCAACACCACAATTTCTGTGCAGACTGCAGACCTGTGAGCCAATTAAGCCTCAGTTCTTTATAAATTACCTAGTTCTACTATGCCTTTATAGCGATGCAAAAACAAACTAACACAGAAAATTAGTACTGAGGAGTTGGCATTGCTATAAAGATACCGAAAGTTGTGGAAGTGGCTGTGGATCTAGGTAATGGGCAGAGGACGGGAAGAGTGTGGAGGCTCAGGAGAAGACAGGAAGATGAGGGAAAGTTTGGAACTTTTTAAAGACTGGTTAAATGCTTGTGACTGAAATGCTGACAAAGAAATGGACAGTGAAGTCCAGGCTGATGAGGCCTCAGATGGAAATGAGGAAGTGAATGGGAACTGGAGTAAAAGTCACCTGCATTACACTCTAGCGAAGAACTGAGCTGTGCTGTGTTCACATCCTAGGGATATGTGGAAGTCTGAACTTAAGAGTGATGACACTCAGGGTATCCGGTGGAAGAAATCTCTAAGCAGCAAAGTATTCGAGATGTGGCCTGGCTGCTTCTAACAAACTACAACCAGAATTGGGAACAAAGAAATGACTTAAAGTGGATCTTATATTTAAAAGAGATGTACAGCGTAAAAATCTGGAAACCTCACAGCCAGGTCCTATGGTAGAGAAAGCATCCAAGCAGGCTGTGGAGCAACCACTTGCTATAGAGATTAGCGTGACGAAAAGGAAGCCAAGCCTCAAAGCCATTTCAGAAATCTTCCAGGTTACCCCTCCCATCACAGGCCCAGAGGCTTAAGGAGGAAAGAATGGTTTAGTGGGCCAGGCCTGTGGCACCAATGCCCTGCACCACCTCAGAAGGCTGCAACCCCTATCCGTGCTGCTCCAGCTCCAGCCGTGGTTCACAGGGCCCCTCGGGCTGCTTGGGAGAGTGCAAGACGCTGTAAACCTTAGTACCTTCCACATGGTGTTAAGCTTACAGGCACACTGAGTGCAAGAGTGAATGAGGCTTGGCACCCTCTGCCCAGATTTCAGAGGATGTATGAGAAAGCCTGCTACAGGGGCAGAGCCCCCACAGAGAAACTCTACTAGGGCAGTGTCTAAGGGAACTGTGGGGGTTGGAGCCCCCCCACAGAGTCCCCATCAGGGCACTGCCTAGTGGAGCTATGAGATGGGGGCCACCGCCCTCCAGACCTTAGAAGGGTAGAGCCACAGGCAGTTTACACCCTCAGCAAGGAAAAACTACAGGTACTCAACTCCAGCCTATGAGAGCAGAATGTGGGCTATGCTCAGGAGAGCCACCAGGGCAGGGCTGCCCAAGGTCTTGGGAGCCCACCTCTCAGTCCAGGACGTGGGACAGGGGGTCAAGGATTACGTCGGAGCTTTAAGATTTAATGCCTGCAGCCAGGCGCAGTGGCTCCTGCCTGTAATTCCAGCACTTTGGGAGGTGGAGGCGGGTGGATCACAAGGTCAGGAGTTCAAGACCAGCCTGGCCAAGATGGTGAAATCCCGTCTCTACTAAAAATATAAAAATTAGCTGGTGTGGTGGCGGGCACCTGTAATCCCAGCTACTCAGGAGGCTGAGGTAGAGAATTGCTTGAACCCAGGAGGTGGAGGTTGCAGTGAGCCAAGATCACACTACTGCACTCTAGCCTGGGAGACAGAATAAGACTCCGTCCAAAAAAAATTAATGCCTGTTCTACTGGGTTTCAGACTTGCATGGGGCCTATTACCCTTTCCTTTAGGCCAATTTCTCCCTTTTGGAATGGGAATGTTTACCCAATGTCTGTACTCCATCGTATCTTGGAAGTAAATAACTTTTTTATTTTATAGGCTCATAGGCAGAAGGAACTTGGTCTTGAGTCTCAGATGAGATTCTGGGCTTTGAGTTGATGCTGGAACAAGCTTTTGGGGGACTATTAGAAAGGGATGATTGCATTTTGCAATCTGAGAAGGACATGAGATTTCAGGGGCCAGAGACATGGTTTGAATGATGCCCCCTCCAAATCTCTTGTTGAAACGTTATCCCCATTGCTGGAGATGGAACCTGGTGGGAGGTACTAGATCATGGAGGTGGATCGCTCATGAATGGCTTAGTGCCATCCCATTAGTGAAGAGTGAGTTCTCACATGGATTATGCCAGATCTGGTTGTTTAAAAGAGTCTGGGACCTCCTCCTTCTCACTCACTCATACTCTTGTGATATGACACACCTGTTCTCCCTTCACCTTCTGCCGTCATTGGAAGCTTCCTGAAGCCTCACCAGAAGCCAAGCAAATGCTAGCACCACACTTCCTGTATAGGCTGCAGAACCGTGAGCTAATTAAACCTCTTTTCTTTATAAATAACCCAGTCTTGGCTGGGTGCGGTGGCTCACACCTGTAATCCCAACACTTTGGGAGGCTGAGGAGTGTGGATCATGAGGTGAGGAGATCGAGACCATCCTGGCCAACACAGTGAAACCCCCATCTCTACAAAAATACCAAAAATTAGCCTGTGGCACACGCCTGTAGTCCCAGCTACTCGGGAGACTAAAGCAGGAGAATTGTTTGAACTCAGGAGGTAGAGGTTGCAGTGAGCCGAGATCGTGAGCAAGACTCCGTCTCAAATAAATAAATAAATAACCCAGTCTCAGGAGTTCTTTTATAGCAATGCAAAAACAGGCTTAACACAGAATCAGTGAACAATCTTTGATTATTCCTCTTACCTTTGTCAGGCTTCACTATCAAGTCTCTAACTCAGCAAGTCATGTTTCTTCTCTCTGCACAGTATTTCTCTCATCTGCCTTTTCTTTTCAGCTTCCTCAACTAATATCCTAGAGTTCAGGTTCTTATTACCTATCGCTGGTTAAACCTATCTATAAGCTCTTAACTGGCCTCCCATACACATCAATCCACTCCATCCATGGCCACATGTTTTGATCATCTCTCTCTGCTGATCAGAAACTCAGGAAGTGGCTGGGCATGGTGGCTCCTCCCTGTAATCCAAAACTTTAGAAGGCTGAGGCGGGAAGATTGCTTGAGTTCAAGAGTTTGAGACTAGCTTGGGAAACATAGCAAAACTCCATCTCTACAAAAAGAAAACAAAAATTATCCAGGCATGGTGGTGTGCACCTGTGGACTTAGCTAGTCTAGAGACTGAGGCAGGAAGACTGCTTGTGCCCAGGAGCTTGAGGTTACAGTAAGCTACGATCACACCATGAACTCCAGCCTGGGCAACAGAGTGAGACCCTGTCCCTAAATAAATAAATAAATTCAGGAGACCACAGAATAAAGTCTTAATGTCTTCCTCCAACACTCAGGATACTCCACGGTTCTGGCCACATCTCTGGTCTAGCACAACTGGTCTTTTCTACTACTCCTGCGGCACATCATGCACATTCATGTTTCTAAATTATCCTTGAAACCTTTTTCTGCACTTTGAATCACCTTCCTACTCTTCTCCTCTCTCTTGAATTCTATTTATACCTGAGTGTTCAGCTCAAATCCAACGTCTTCTGCAAAGTCATTAGAAAAGCTACTAAGCACTTGCCTCTGCATTCTCATTCATTCCAAAAGTATTTACCTACTAACTTCCTATGGTGCGCAAGGCACTAAGTTAGTTGCCGAGTATAAAACGATGAAAAAAAACCCCACACAAACAAGGTTCCTGTTTTTATATTTTCCTCTCTCCATGAGTCATATCTGTACCAATTAGGCATAATCCTTTGAGGGACTATATCTCACACTTTTCTGGGGGGAGACAGAGTTTTACTCTGGCACCCAGGCTGGAGTACAGTGGCACAATCATGGCTGACTGCAGCTCTGACCTCCCGGGCTCAGGTGATTTTCCCACTTCGACTTCCCAAGTAGCTGGACTACAGGTGTGTGCCACCACGCCTGGCTAATTTTTGTATTTTTTATAGAGATGGGGTTTCGTTACGTTGCCCAGGCTGGTCTCAAACTCCTAGGCTTAAAGATCTACCCTCCTTGGTCTCCCAAAGTGCTGGGATTACAGATATAAACCACTGCACCTAGCCTATATAAAAAAAATCTTTCAGAACTCCACTCCTAGTGTAGTGCCAGGCACACAGCAAATGCTCAGTAAATGACTGCTGACTGATTTCTGATTGGTGGTTACAGATCCAGTCTATCCATATACATACCTCTAACCTACCTGTGACGGTAGCTATTTATACATCCAAGTCAACTAGTTCATTATCTGAAGAGACTAACGTTATTAACACTATGCTCCAAAATCAACTGAGCCAACCGGCCACCTGACCAAGAATAATAATTGTCTTCTTCATAGGGAATGTGCCAGTTTGCCTTAGGCATTGAGAGCACTTTGTGAAATCCTGATCACAAGAGGAAAAGGTGTGCTTCTGAATGGCAACAGGAGGTAATACAGGCAGTCTCTGTCTTCATACATTCAGGCAACAAAACATGGTCAGAGTCCCACTCAATTAATGCCTTCAAGACTTATAACCATCTCATCTCACATAAACTTAGGAGGTATGCAAAATACCTGTCAAGCATCCAAAGTGTGTGTCAATTCAGCAGATATTTGCCAAACACCAAGAAGAGACAACATCCAAGAGAAAGCACAGGTTTTGGAACTAACAAAACCTGGGTCTGACTGCTAGATTTAGTACCAGTTATGTGGAAAGACGTCCAGTCTTGCTCAGCATTGGTTTCCTTCTCTGTATAATAAGGACAGGGCCACCTACCTCACAGGGTTTGCTTTGAGGATTTAAGTGAGATAATGCATGTAAAGCATAGGCAGAGTAGATGTTCAGTAAGTGGTAAGCCGTTGCTATTGCTGAAGAAGATAAACAGGTAGTAGTGGTATCTGTAGTGTTGGGCACTGTGTTAGCACTGCTGCATTTCCAGCAAGACAATCTCAAGGCAGTCCTTAAGCTAGAGAGAAAAGTGAGAGACAGAGACATAAAACTATCTTACGCCTTAGAACATGTATCTATCTTTAAGTAATGTGGAAACTTAGATGTTTCACTGACATCACGAGCAACAATACCCAAAGCATTTAAATAAAATACGCATCTCCACACCCTTGTGTCTGGTCACGTGCTGCTTTCAGCAATTCAGACTGCTTGGGGTGACAGAGCTCAGTGGTAGAACATTTAACTGCACTCCATTACCTGGAGATAAACAGCTTGTAAACTCCTGGAAGGCCAGTACTCTTCTTAAAACCAGTGTTTGTTCTTTGGGGAAGGTAATGCTGAGAATCCAAAACAGGTGTTAACAATCCAGCTCCCATGCAGGCCACTGTGAAGAGGACACACCTAGTAGACACACAAATGTTTGCTGAACATAACAATGAGTTTCAGTTGGCCGGGCGCTGTGGCTCACACCTGTAATCCCAGCTCTTAGGGAGGCAGAGATGGGAGGATAGCTTGAGCCCAGGAGTCCGAGATCTGCCTGGGCAATATAGCGAGACCCCATTCTCCACAAAAAGACAAAAAAATAAAAAATAAAGAATGAGCTTCAGTTACAATGGACCTCTACATCCAGTGGACTGTAACACCTGGGATGCCAGTGCAATGCATGTTACTATAAGAGTTCCAGTCTTCAGAATCAGAGAAGGAAACGGGCAAGTACAAACGCCCAGTTTCCATCTCCCCTGAGAACAAAGAGAAACGGAAGAAAGTACTGAACCAGAAGCTGGCATTCACTCTCAAACATGTACTATTGTCTCCTCTACCCTCTTCTGTCCAGTCTTAAAGGTGTGTGTGGATAAATTAGTTGAATGGGTTTCAAGTTTATAAAGGAAGTCAAGGGAAAATGCCATTTTTTAGCAGATTGCTAAAATATACAGCTTCCATAAGATGACACCGAATGTAAGTATTCAGCATTCACATGCCACTGAAGAGCAGGGACAATTAGGAGAAAATGAACTGTAAAGGGCAAGACTACACTTACGAGGTAAGAGTCCTGCGTTCTCTGCCTTTCTGAAGAGTTGCAACCATCCCTTCCCTGGCCCATGCAGCAGTATCTGAGAAGCAGAGGGAAGGCTGAAAAAGCTGTGGATGACCTTACTAGAATTTCATGCCTACTTATACACGTGACTTAGGGCCAGCACCCAGGCCTCCAATCTCTCAGAAGTCACCCATAAATCAGTAAATGAGACCAGTGCTGCAAATAGCATAACTTCTCATGAGCAAGAACCCTGGCTATGTTGCTAGATCTTTTTGCAGTTAACAGGGAAAGACATCATCTGTTTTAACATTTTATTGTCAAGATATTTAAATTCACACAAAAGGAGACAGATGTGATGAACCCAGCTTTAACAGTTACCAACACATGACACATCTTGTTTCATCTATATCATACCCACAGGATTATTTTAAACTAAAACCTAGGTATCATAGTATTTTATTTATAAATACTTCAGTATGTAAAAGATAAGGACTTTTTTTTAAATCACCATAATACCATTATCAAACATTAACAATGAAAAGCAATTTCCTTATACTAGTAAATATGCTCCCACAGTGTTCAGATTTTCCCAACTGTCTTATAACCCCATCATCTTTCTACAGTTAGTCAGAAACTGAATGTTCACAATGAAAGAAGCTTAGAGCTGCACAGTTCAATTTTTCCCCTATATGACCCAAACTCCCTCAAAGCAGTGCCTGGGTTATGACGCGTCCCCTGAGAAGTGTGCATTTTGTGCAAGACAAGAATATTAGACTCATCAGTTTTTTGTTTTTTTTCCCTTCAGTATGTTATTTTACTATCTTTTGTAACAGCATATTTAAAATTTTTTAACAGCTTTATTGAGATATAATTCACATCATAAAACTCACCCAAAGTGTACAATTCAATGGTTTTTAGTATATTCACAAACTTGTACAGTCGTCCCAACTATTTAACTTCTGAACATTTCTATCACCCCAAAAAGAAATTCTGTACCCTTGAGAAGTCTCTCCCTCACCCGTCTCACCTCTTCCCAGTCCCTGGCAACCCCCAGTTGGCTTTCCACCTCTGTGGATTCCGCCTTTCTGGACATTCTTATTCCACTCTCACACTGTTTAAAGTTGTTTGGGGGGGGGGGGTCTGTCCCTCCAACCCCCAGGCAAGAAGTAACTTTCCTGGGGGATACAAGGAGTATTTGACGAGCACTCACAGAGTAAGATTCCCTAGCAGCCTCTCCTGGTTCCTCCCTAATCTGGGAGCAGAGGATCGACTGTTTCTTTTTGCTTTAGCTGTTAGAAAGTTCAGGGTTAAATTTGCTGCCCAACTTTACTAACTGTGTAGCATATTATCACGTACATTTCTCTCACCAAATTTCCCTTCGCCCTCACTTTAGTATTCAACCTTAATTTTCCTTTTGTTTTGTTCATTTGATTTTTTCTTATATTTTCTTATACTTCAAGTATTTTGTACTTGAATATTTTCGGGTTGGGGGAACCAGTAAAGAATAAATGCGTAACATTTCTCTCCAGACATTCCTGTACTATCTTATCATGTCTTAAAGCCTAGGAAAATCTCATTTGATTATGATTATTTCTGATGATGAACACCTAGGCTGATATTCCCAAAAATATGGTGTTAGGCTCCTACGAAAGGATACAGAAGAAAAAGAAATGCCTAAAAGATTACTTGGGTGAGGATGTGTGAAATCCATTCCTGTACACACAAAAAAGAGGTGTATCTGTGGGGCAGGATCCATGAAGAAAATGTTGGTGATTCAGCTTTAGTTTAGAGAACTAAACGTAACAGAGTTGATGGTCAGGGGAAATAAAGAGGAGAAAGAAAACAGACACGGAAGGTGTCACTCCAGGGTCCTGGGCTGAAGCCTCCATCCTTATCACTGCGTTCACTATGAAGTGCACATGTCTGCATCGAGAACAAGAACTACAGCTTCACTGCCAGGAGCGTGAAGAACTGTGTCTATCCCAAGTGCCATTTAGAACATTTTACTGGGGGTACTGGTTGCTTTACTCTTGCCAAAAGAAAAATATTGTGTAAGGAGTAACATTAAAACCCAAGCTTTCCCCAGGAAAGACCTCACAGGCAGAGGACATTAATTCCTCCCTTAATAGAATTCAACAAAACCCTTCCTGCACCCCAGAATGCAATGATTAATCAACGATCTGGACCTAAGTTTTGTTTATATGTTCCAACCCTAAACATTAATTGAAATATTTCCATTGCAACAAAAATACTTTGGTTAGGATTTAAACACCACTGCATAACAACATGCAAGTGTGCTTCAGAACATAAAAGCACAATTTAGCAAAATAATAGTCCCTGCATTCAATCCAAGGAGACACAGAGAGAAAAATGTGTTACTCTAGGGTACGTGGTTACTTGATAGCTAGACTGAGGGACACTAATTTCCTTTCTCATGTGATAAACTGCTGTAGATATTCTACCATGCTTTGTACTATTAGAAAACTTGCATAAAATTTTTTTTTGCTTGTTAGTCTTTGTTTTGTTGGCATTGAGTGGTGTGGGTGTTAGGTTTTAACATGTGAAAAACAGACACAAGGCCAGGCGTGGTGGCTCACCACTGTAATCGCAGCACTTTGGGAAGTGGAGATGGGCAGATCACCTGAGGTCAGGAGTTCGAGATCAGCCTGGCCAACATGGTGAAACCCCGTTTTTACTTATATGTGTATACACACACACACACACACACACACACACACACACAAGTTAGCCAGGCATGGTGGCAGGCACCTGTAGTTCCAGCTACTAGGGAGGCTGAGGCACGAGAATCACTTGAGCCTAGGAGGTGGAGGTTGCAGTGAGCTGAGATTGTGCCACTGCACTCCAGCCTGGGTGACAGAGGGAGCCTTGGTCTTAAAAAAAAAGAAAGAAAGAAAGAAAAAGAGACACAAATTTGGGAAATATCATGTTTGAGACAAAGCATGTTTTGACAGTATTCGAGTAAGGGTCAAATCCCTTGAAGAAGCTTAGATAAAATAATGGAGGTGAATGCAATAATGTAATTTATACTGGCTGCAGTCTACTTCAGTCACTGCTCTAGGAGGAAGCAGCCTTTAAGAGGGGGGAAAAGTCTGGGCAATTTAAGATGCACAGATGTGTTTCTTAATAACAGCAAATGGATGCATTTTATCGAATTGCTTTAAAGTACATTTAACACACAACAATCTGCAGCAGCTATTCTCACCCCCACCAAAACCTCCCTTCCTCAAGATGAACCAATCTCCTGGTTTCTTCAACAATATGAAAAAAGCAAGCTATTTACTATTTGTAAAGAAGGTTTCTCTGCCTAGACTGTGATTCTCAGGCCTGGATTCAGGAGATCCCTGCCCAGGGTTTCATTAGAGTCACCCATATAGGTGTTTTTAAAAAAAAAAAAAAAAACAGCTAAGTCCACCCAGAGATTCTAATTTAACTGATCTGGGATTGGATCCAGGCACCAGTATTTTTTTAAAAAACTACCTAGTGATTTAAACATAAACCTGGCTTGAGAATCAATGGTCTATATAACATCTCCTCTTTCTACACCAAGTCGTATCATGGTTGGTTGTTTTATTTATTTATTTATTAAGTTTTTAAAATAAGCTTTTTCTCTCTTCAAGGTTGATGAATCTCCTCCATGTAATATACCAAAATTACCCTACCTACTAAGGTCCCTAGTCATGTAATTGTTCCTGACACTCCTCCAAGGTTAAAGTGTTTGTTATTTCTCCTGTGACTTAAGCGTTTATCGATATGCTCAGCATTATATTCATAATGTAACCAGCACGTTTATGTTTGTTACTATGGTTTGTGCTTAAGTTACAAGCTTGCCTTTTCTCCCTTATTTGATTCAGCAGATGATTTCGGAATGCATATTATATGAATGTCACTGTGCTCAAGGCCTGTGGAGGCTGCAAAAATGTAGTCATTCTTGTAGCCGTCAAGTAACTTAAAATCCAGAATGGAGATAAGACAGAAATGAATAATAATACTAGATAGAATATAAAATTTATAACAGACATCCAAGGTATACTAGACTACTCTTCAGCTGCAGAACAAAGCATATATCAAAATGCTAACTGGTTATCTCCTGGAAGTGGGATTAAGAATGGTCTTTGTTTTTGTGTCCCTTTTAAGCCCTTTACAAGATGTACGTTATGGGAAACAGTCTCTAACGAAGGAGAAATCTGTTTGAAGGATGGAAAGTTGACAGGTGAAGAAGGGGCAGGAGCGAAGGCAAAGCACCAAACGTATCTGGTGACAGTGGGTAACTCCGTTCTGCTGTTCCTTTGGAGTGAAGGCAGAGAGAGAAGTGGGTGAGGTCAGAAGGACTGGAGCAGTATTGCAAAAACCTTAAATGTCATAGAGAGAATTTATAATTGGCAAATGGGAGCCACTAAAGGTTTTTAAATGGTACTTTTCCTTATTATAAAAATAGCACTTTTCTTAAAAAATAGTATTATATGTGTATTATATAAGTAATTGGAAACGAGTAAAGTCCATAAAATAAATAAAAATTATCACTAGAAAGCCCATCACTCAGAAAAAACACTGCTAATATTTTGGCACATTTTCTTTCTGCAGTCATGAAAGATTTTTTAAGCAGGAATGTGACCTCATCAGAGCTATGCTTTAGGAGGCTGGGTTACGAGATGTCCTAAGTGCAAAGTGGCTTCCTCACACACATTCACCACTTCTTCTGCTTATGTTTTTGCTCCAGATCTACAAATATGTCCCAAGGGGAAAGCAGAACCTGAGGGGAAAGCCCAAGGCTGAAGCCTAGGGAGAAGCATTCCTAATATTCAGTGAAACAGACAAGCAGCCCTTGACGGAGGTGAAGACCCATCTGCAGAGCAGCAACAGGTTACCAGGGAGGGGAGTCTTGTCTTGGGAAAGGAGGTTGTTTCACAGGACCACAGAGAACTTTTCTAGAGATCATCTTCACCACAATTCCCAGCAGGGAGATTCCTAAAAATAGGCAATTACCACATCTTGTATGTTATAATTACATTACGATAAAACAGCTCATAGCATGACAGCTACTGCCTGTGAGTAAGAAATCATGTTGCCTCTGAGATCACTGCTTCAGGAAGGAGCTGACCTGTGTCAAAATCCCCTGACAGGCTTTATTTGTCAAGTCAGTTCTCACAGCACTCAGCCTTGCCCCCCACTCTGAGACAATGGGGCTCTGTGAAGGAGCAGAGGCTAAAATCTGGAAGGACACTGGTATGCCTCTTCTACCCCCACGAGGTGTTTATTATTTTGCCTGCAAACAGGCTGGGTCCAGTGTTTTATTTCCTTTCCCCCTTCTTCCCTTTGCTAATTTTATCTCAATTTCAAATTAGTATTTTTCAAGGGATAATTTACTTAATTCCCAGCCCCTCCTACCCATTTATGACTTAGGAATGAACGTAAGCACAAAACATCTTGTGATGGCCTCAAAATAGAAAGCAAGTTTAAAGTTTTATTTTTCTGTCCCAAAGCTGCCAAAGTTCTGGCGTGTTTTAACTTCTGCTCTACACACTGTTTCCCCTCCGTCCCTCCCATCCAGCTATATTTAGTAAAGCCCAAATAAAAGGGATACATGCAAAGCAAAATTAAATATAGTTTCTTTCAATCAGTAAACCCAAGTTAAAGCTCATACAAACATACATATACTCTCCTCCTCCAAAGCAGCACTCTCTTCCTCCAAAGACAGCTCACAGCCTTACCTGTCCCACCAAGCGGCAGGTGCACCTAGGAAAGCAAACACATCACCTCCCCTCCTTAATCTCTGAGCACTTCTTCCCCTTCTTGCTCCCACACTGCCCTCCTTCAGTGCAACACCACCTCCATGCTCTCCGTTTCTAGATGTCAGTGTACCTACATCACACTCTACACTCTCTAGGTGCAAGCAGAATTGAGGAAGGTGCATCTATGAATAAAGGAAAGGCATGCAGAAGTGCTCGAGGACCAGGGAGGGCAGACCAGGCTGCTCCAAAGCACACCAGTGCAGCAGCTGCACACCACGCCTTCACCTCCAGTGACTGGCGTCAAAGCTTTTGTTGGCTGAAAGAAATTCTACGGGACTTGAGTGCAAGGAAGGCACTCGGTTTTCTAATAGGGATGAAGATATTACAATAGTTACAAGATTTTGGGGGGAAAAATTCTTGTCTATAAAGGAGCAAAGCTGTAAAGCTAAATCCAGAACACGCCAAAGAGGGAAGGGGGCAGGTTTACAGAGGAGCGTTTGTGGGCATGGATATGGGAATGTCTCCAAATGCAACTTTTCCCATAAAAGAAGTACCTGAGTGCCCCATTCCTTTTCCAAAACCAAAGGCACACATGAGAGGGGAGAAAATGTGGAGGTTCTAAGAATCCAATGGCTGCATGGCAAACTCATCCTTCTCAGAATGCTTTCACCTAAATAACACCCACGGTCTCATACATGGCCACTGAGTATCTTTAATTCTACTGTCAAAGAGGAAGCTACTGTCAGGTCCAATGAACATCAATAAAACTGTTCAGACAATATCATCAAAGCCCCAAATTTATTTGCTGCTACATTAAGGCAGAACAACCCTACATTTTTAAATATTTGAGGTATAACCATCTAGAACATGGACCAGGAAACTATGGCTGATAAGTCGAATCCAGCCAGCCACCTGTTTTTGTACAGTTCACAAGCTAAGAATGTTTTTCACTTTAAGTGCTTGGAAAAAAAATAAAACGAATGATCCATGATGTGAAAATTATACAAAATTCAAATCTCAGTGTCCGTAAATAAAGTTTTATTGGAACACAGCCATGCTCATCCATTTACATATTGTGTATGGCTGCTCTTGCAGAGCTGAATAGGTACTAAACGGATAGTATCGTCTAGCAAGCCAAAAATATTTACTATCTGGTGCTTTACAGAAAAAGTTTGCCAACCCCCGGTCTAGAGACAAACCTGATGTATGAAAAATATCTTCTACTGATTTCATTTAATACGTGATAGTTTTCCCTGGTATATTCACACCTATTACTTTCATTTTACCTTTACTCCAAGTCTGTGAGTTATACCCTGTTTAGAGATGAGAACACAAACCTGAAAGCGGATTTGCCCAAGGTCATCCAGCAGCTAAAAGGCAAGGCCAGGGCTATACCTCAGTTTTCTGACCTGTATCCCGAGGTGTTCACACGACACAATTGTCTTCTTGGATACCGGCCAACTGTAGCTGCCGTCTGTTAGACATTCTCTGCACATTGGGTAGTTCACCACAGTATAAAACCCATCCTTCTTAAAATAGGCTGCAAACAAACTTCCCAGCCCCACTTCCTGCTAGGATAGACACACACGACTGTGGACGCAGCGGCTTCCCAATTTGGCAGAGGCCGTTCTGGGAGAAGCTTCTAGATGGTGGCACAGGCAGCAGCTCTCTTGGCAGATCAGTTCTACAGAGTTTCAAGAAGCTCCACCTGAAGCCTGTTTCTTCAGCCTGCCCAACAATCCTGTGATCTACCTATATACTTCAATGCATTCTTTATTGCCTAACCTAGCTACTGTGGATTCCGTTCTCCCCAATGACGACCGCAAACCAACGCAACTTAAGTTCAGAAGAAATCTTTATAATACTATAGCGTTTCCTAAAACCTTCTGAACAACTTCCCACCATCATTACCGTCTTCTAAACTCCAATCCCATTTCCATACAATGTTACTCTTAAGTAAAGATTCTGTAAGTAAGTAAATAAATTATAAAGCACCAAGTTAAACAGATTTCTTTACTACACAACTTCTCAGAACCTTAAAATGCATGTGTGCTTCATCAATCTCCAAGAAAGAGACAAGTATACAACATCTGAAAAATGTATTTGACCACTGAACCTTTTTTTTTTTTTTGAGATGGAGTCTTGCTCTATTGCCAGGCTGGAGTGCAGTGGCACAATCTTGGCTCACTGCAGCCTCCACCTCCCGGGTTCAAGCGATCTTCCTGTCTCAGCCTCCCAAGTAGCTGGGACTGTAAGCGTGTGCCACCATGCCCAGCTAATTTTTTTGTATTTTTAGTACAGACGGAGTTTTACCATTTGGCCAGGATGGACTCGATCTCTTCACCTCGTGACCTGCCCACCTCAGCCTCCCAGAGTGCTGGGATTACAGGTGTTAGCCACCGCACCTGGCCCACTGAACCATTTTTTGACATGTCTTACCAGTATGGTAATATATTTGGGGAAATACTGATCAACATACCTTCTACTTAGTAAAAATGTTTATAATTATAAAACATGTTAAAATAAGGCTGCTGAAATGAAGAATACAATTCTGGAATATGTTGGTTGACATTATGGAATGCATTAGGGTTGAAAATGCTTTGGTGTACTGTTCATGGGGATATATTTTAGTGGAGCCATCTTGGAAAGCATTGGCAATGATTATTTTATGTCAATGCAAAAGTAATTGTGGTTTTTGCCACTGAAAATAATGGCAAAAACCTCAATTACTTTTGTACCAACCTAAATAGCAAGTATCTTAATCTTTCTATTACTCTTTAATCCAATCATTGTACTTCTAGGAACAGTTCCTTTAAAAAAAAAAAAAAAATGAAATATGGACAATTACCAGATCCTCAATCCTTACGTACACTTTTGTGACTTTATGCAAAAGAAAAAAATGTTCTCACTTGAGAAAAACACAGAAGGGGACTGCTTCGTCCTTCTATTCAGGTCATAACTTCCTTATGACTGAGGGAAAAGAGACAAAGGGGTTGTTATTTTCTTAGCGGCATCATGATACCATATAAGCATTTAATTAGCTCTTTACCTCCTACAGAAAAAGGAAGAAGGAAGGTTGAAAACTTTCCCAAGAGTATCTCTATTGTTAATTAAAACATCCTCAGCCAGAGGCACGGCATCCCCATAAGTGAAGCAGTGAGAAGACACCTGGGCGACATGAACATGTAGTTAGAGGTGTTATGATGCTAAGCTAACCTGAGGGCTGATGACAGACCATAAATTCTCAGGATAGATTTTTTTCTGCAGGATTCAGGTTAACGTGGTAAAGAACAAGATAATGATAAAGAACTGCATGTTAACCCTTTTATTTTCAGATAATCTAAGTATTTTTAAAAGGTCCTTTAATACTACTTAAATATTTAAATTACATTTTGAATAGGTATATATTTAATACTTTAAAATGATATAAATTTTATGTCTAATTCTATGGAGTACTGAAGGGAGCTTCAAATTCAGCAACTTGTAGATTCAGATCATGTGACTAGGACAGCAACGCCCTCTAGTGGTGGAGTATCATGCTTTCTCTTTGAAGCTTCTGATAGATCAAACCTTTAAGCCCAGCGCAATGGCTCATGCCTGTAATCCCAGCTCTTTGGGAGGCTGAGGTGGGTGGATCACCTGAGGTCAAGAGTTTGAGGCCAGCCTGACCAATATGGTGAAACCCCATCTCTACTAAAAATACAAAAATTAGCCAGGCATGGTGGTGCACACCTGTAGTCCCTGCGCTACTCGGGAGGCTGAGGCAGGAGAATCACTTGAGGCCAGGAGTTTGAGATCAGCCTAGGCAACACAGCAAAAACCCTACCTCTACAAAAAATTTTGAAAACTGGCTGAGGTGGGAGGAGGGCTTGAGCCCAGGAGTTTGAGGTTGCAATTAGAAGTCCATTATCATGCCACTGCACTCCAGCCTAACAGACAGAACAACAAACATCCTGTCTCTAAATTAAAAGAAAAAAAAAGTTGAATCTTAAAAAGAACTTAATGAAGAGATAGCAAACATTCAGAAGAACCTATAAATGGTGAAGGCCGTGACCAAGTGAAGGTATTCAGTTCAAAGGCTGAATATTCAATTTGCTCTCAAGTCCATTTTACAGACAGAGGAACCATGGTCTCCAAAGATTAGATATGCCCCGGCACGGTGGCTCACGCCTGTAGTCCCAACACTTTTGGAGGTTTGGTCAAGCCAGGAGTTCAAGACCATCCTGGGCAACATGGCAAGGTCCCATCTCTAGAACAATTTTTTAATTAATGGTGATGCATACCTGTTGGTCCCAGCTACTTAGGAGGCTGAGGTGGAAGGACTGATTGAGCCCAGGAGGCCAATGCTGTAGTGAGCTATGGTCATGCCACTGCACTCCAGCCTGGGTGATAGAATGAGACCCTGACTCAGACAAAAAAAGAAACCATTTCATCTCAGTCACAAAACCACATGAACCAAGAGGTCTATGTTTCTGTTATGCTTCCTATCTATTAAGAAAAATCCACAAAATAAGAATGAACAAACCATCTTTTCACCTTTCATCTCTAAAGAAGCGCCAACTGCCTATAGCAGCAGCCACTATATCCCTCTTTCCAAAGTTCTGCCCCTGTGGACCAGAGGCCCACACAAACCCAGTAAGATCCGGGAACCCCCAGAAGGGAAACGAATCCTGAGCCTTCTCTCTATGTCCTCAAGGAAGCAGAACAGGGAGATGGTCTCCCTCTTAGGCTCCCTATGTCAACAGAACTATGTCTCATAAGAAGGGATGTGGTGGCGGGCGTATAATTTACATCAGAAAAGTGAAGTCTCTTCCCTTGTTCTGCCATGGCACACCACATAGTAAGACTCAGGACTGGATGAGTAGGACCAGCCAACCACAGGGAGCATATCTGGTGATTCACAGGAAACTCTGGCTCTCTCAGGGAAAATGGGATGTGGTAGGAGAGGCAAAACCAGCGAACAGAGATTCACCATGTTCGAGTAAGAAAGAGTAGCGGGTTATATTTTAAAAGGATTTTACACATTGGAAAGTATTTTCACAAGCATCTTATTTGCTCCTTTGCTTATGACTCTGTAAACCTTTATTGCAAGGTAGCAGATTTTAAAAAGACTGAGAAGTTAAATGGCTTATCTGTGTAATCTGGTAAATTGATAACAGACTCAAGACTCACCCAGAGGTCTGTTACATTTCTCATAACACCTGTGACATCCAAGGCAGAGATGCCTTCATTACCAGCACATATTAATTATACGAGGAGAAGCCCCTCTAGGCAGTCACAGTCAGAGCAGCACAAAGAGGCTGTAATAGATGATCCTATGGAAAGACTTCTACTTATTTTTTAGTTAGAGACAGGGTCTCACTGTTGCCCAGGCTGGAGTGCAGTGGCACGATTACAGCTCACTGCAGCCTCAAACTGCTGGGCTGAACTGATCCTCCCACTTCAGCTTCTCTGGTAGCTAGGACTATAGATGTGTACCACATCTGGCTAATTTATCCTTTTATGGAAGAGATAAGGGTCTCACTATGATATTGCCCAGACTGGTCTTGAACTCTTGGCCTTAAGCAATCTTCCCATCTTGGCCACCAAAAATGCTGAAATTATAGGCATGAGCCACGGCACCCAGCAAATGGCTTTTAAAAAGCCAAAGAACAGGGCCAGATGCAGTGACTCATGCCTGTAATTTCAGCATTTTGGGTGGCCAAGGTGGGAAGATTGCTTGAGGCCAAGAGTTCGAGACCAGCCCGGCCATGATGGCAAAACCCATCTCTACTAAAAATACAAAAAATTAGCTGGGCGTAGTGGCAGGTGCCTGCAATCCCAGCTACTTGGGAGGCTGAGGCCAGAGAATCACTTGAACCTGGGAGGCGGAGGTTGCAGTGAGCCAAGATTGTGTCACTGCACTCCAGCCTGGGCAACAAAGTGAGATTCCATCTTAAAAAAAAAAAAATCCAAAGAACAATCACAGAACTTAAAAAGAAAAGAAGCCTAAGACTAGAATAGGGACAAAGAAGCCTACAAAACTTCAAAAGAGGGTAAGTGGGCCAAGCACGGTGTCTCATGCCTGTAATTTCAGCAGTATGGGAGGCCGAGTTGGGTGGATCACTTGAGGCCAGGAGTTCGAGACTAGCCTGGCTAACATAGTAAAACCCCTTATTTACTAAAAATACAAAAATTAGCCAGGTGTGGTGATGTGTACCTACAATCCCAGCTACTTGGGTGGCTGAGGCTGGAGAATCGCCTGAACCTGGGAGGTGGAGGTTGCAGTGAGCTGAGATTGAGCTAAGGCACTCCAGCCTGGGCAACAGAGTGAGACTCTGTCTCAAAAAAAAAAAAAAGAGTCTAAATGTAAGCACTGTTTTACAATTAAAATATGTTTGTGAGACTCTGTCAAGGAAGCAGGTAATGAGAAATCCATTTCAGAAAGACTGATACCCAAAACTCCTAAAACATTTGGTTAAGGAGGGAAACTTTCCACTTTCCAAAAACTTTCTAGATAACCAAGGTTCTGGCTGCAGTCACTTCTCAACAATTTCAATAAATTAGTGAATCTCTTTTTCTTTCTGTGCTCTCATTTTTCCTTACAGTTTGACTAAGTCGTCTTCTCCATTTTAAATACTGTGAGATTACTTGCATTGCAAAACTTATTCTTGGTAACGAAAGAAAACAATGGAACTGGAAAGCTCTGGGGTCCTAACAGACCCACTTTTGAGGCTATGCAGCTCACGCGGCCTCTTTGTCACAGAGGTGGGCTCCTGGAGGTGGTGTTTGCATCCTGGAACTCTATCACTGCAGCCATATCTGACTGGATCAGGAGTAGACATCTGCCCCAAACAGAGTCAATCAGAAACTTCTTTGCAGCAATTCATTTTGCTTAACTAGCTTGATTCTGTTTCTATTACTCAGAACCAAAAGGCTCTAGACAATACATTTTATGGATGTATTTGGTTTCTTTTCTGCTTATCTACACTAAATTATTTGCTCTACAAGGGCAGAAATTTTTGCCTGTTTTGTTCGCTGTTATAGCCCAAGTGCCTAGAGTAATGCTTGGCTGATACTACAAGAATGCTTAGATACTCAAAAATGTTTCTGAATAACGAATATTGTGAGCCTTTCTTAAAAGAGTTTTCCCCACTGTAAGTTTTATTCAGTGGGCTGTTCTATTTGCTCAAGAGAGAAGGCTCGGCTCCGTAGAGTTTGGTCTTTATCAAACTTCCACATAGTATCTGAAATATTTTCAAATTTATCTTTTCCCAAATATCTACTCCTCATGCTTCTGTATCTGACAGAGTCTCATCTCTCCTTCACAAGTTCGCACTTCAGTACTACCTTTGCCTTTTAAATTATTTGAAAGTCTAATAGATCATTCTATCTTAGCCAAAAGCACAGATTCTGTAGTCTGTAGTGTTATCGTAGTGATTATTCCTCCTTAACAATATAGAGAAGTAGCAATTATCTGTTTTACTAATGAACACACAGAGCAGGTAGACGGCTCAGTGATAGGAGTTAGCATAGCTCGTAGGACGTATGAAAATGTGGCCAACTATCTTTCTGGTTTGTCTGCTTCCCTGGTCCTTAGTGAAGAGATCTGGAAGGGTATGGTGCTATTTAGTCTCGTGGGTAGCAGTCACATGCTCTGTTGCTCTTGGGACTCTGACTGATACCCTGATGGTGTTATCAGGTCTCCTGGAGGTACCTTCTCTATTCACTTGCAGGCACCATTTGAATCCTGGAGCTTGGGAAGCAGGGATGAAGTCTTCTGCCCATTTATTAATAGATGGCTCAGCCTATGACATTATTTAGAGCAGACATTTAGAAGGATGAAAGAGAAGGGAAGGGCTGGGTGCAGTGGCTCACACTGTAATCTCAGCACTTTGGGAGGCCGAGGCAGGTGGATCACTTGAGGTCAGGAGTTCAAGACCAGCCTGTTCAACATGGTGAAACCCCATCTCTACTAAAAACACAAAAAATAGCCGGGCATGGTGGCACGTGCCTGTGGTCCCAGCTACTCGGGAGGCTGAGGCAGAAGAATCGCTTGAACCCAGGAGGCGGAGGTTGCAGTGAGCCGAGATTGCGCCACTGCGCTCCAGCCTGGTGACAGAGCGAGACACCGTCTCAAAAAAAAAAAAAAAAAAAAAAATTACTTAGTTAAAAACAGAACAAAAGAGACTTTAGATAAGTTTAAATTTCCTACATAAAAACTAAGTTGGGCAGGCCTAGGAGGGGTTTATTTATAAGGTCAAAAGAAACACGATCATTTGCTCCCAGAAAAATGAGCAACTGGACTTCTCCCTACAGTTCTCTACAATCCTTTTATCAACTCATCTTCTCATGCCACTTTCCCTTTTCTTGCTGAAATTTCTTAGTGTAACTTAAGCTTACATGCTCACAACTTTCTTTTCATTAGCTCAATTGTACTTGCTTGCAGTCTGAATACTCTAAAAACAAGTGCTCTAAAAGCCCTTGTGCCGTTTTTTTAATGTGTTGAGCACACTCATGCAAGTGATCTGACAAACACAAACACTTTTTCACCCCCGTTCACAGAGAATTCTTCTCACTTCTGGCCCTCCCTTCCTGGAAGTCCTGACTTTGCTGACTGAGGGGAGAAACGAACCTCTTTTGATCTCTGGCTGCAGTGAGAGCTGCCTGCTGTTCTTCACCTCTCCTTAACACAGAGCTGAGCACGATTTTCTGGAGGAGTGTCAGAATGTGTGCCTTTCTGGAAAGGCAAATAATTATGACCTCATCCTTATTCCAGTTCACACAACTGAGGAGGGTATGGAACGTCCAGAACAGAAGAGCAGGGAGACAGTTACACAGGGCTTGTGTGATTTCAATGACTTTCACCAGGTTTCAGGCGTCTGCTAGTTTTCCTCTACTACTGCAAAATCACAGACTAAGAAAGTAAAAACAACTTCAAGAAGCAGCGATGGGGTCAACTCCTGCTTTCCCACTGATAAGTAAGTCTGACAGTATATGTGATAGTCAAGAGGGAGCTGGGTTCAGATTTTGGCCCCAACACTTCATCTAGAGTTCTAGAACTCTAGCACGTTACTTAAGCTCTATGTCTCAGCTTCTTTATTTGTAAAAGAACAGTAACAGTACTGACCTCATAGGATCGTTCAGAAGTTACATGAGAAAAATATACAAGGCGGGTATTGTTCTAAATGCTTTGCAAGAGTTCAGTAAATGATGATTTACTGTCGAGGTGATTACTGTTACTATTACCTGCACTGTTCTCTAAAGGAGTTGTTCCAAGAATTGCAGTGTCTTCTTCGTTCAGCAAACATTTCAATGAACACTTATGATAGCTTACATGGGGCTAAACTCTGGAGACAGAGACTCAGAAGCCGCAATCTGGACCGCCAAATAGCATCCAATCAAGTGGAAAACAATCACTTAAACAACATACCACAGAGTGGTAAGAGCTAGAACAGAGATGTACATAGGATCCTGACAAGCCAAAGCAGCAGCCTGAGAATTCCAAGGAAGGAGAATGCTCAAGGAGAAAGGTGAACTGGAGTACACCAAGAGAACAGAAGAGGTAACACCATTGCGGGCAAGGTTGGGGAATGGCAAAATATAAGACTAATAAGCTTAGCAAACGTATGAAACGTCTAAGAAATCTGAACTTTAGCTTGAAGAGAAATGGAGATCACTGACGGTGGGCAAAATGGGCTGGGTTAGTGAAACAAAAGGAGAAGGTGACTGAGTGAAGATTACTGCAATAATAAAAGCCCCAGTCCAAGCACTAATAAAATGTAAAGGTATATAATTTAAGACCTAGCAATTCCACTTCTCACTCCCTACCCTAGAGAAATACTTGTATAGAAGCGTTAAGGAGTAGGATATTACAAAAATGTTTACTGCAGCATGTTTGGAATTGGAAACAGCCTAACAACAGGCAGAAATCAAGGCAGCTCATGCCTGTAATCCCAGCACTTTGGGTAGCCAATGTGGGATCATCGCTTGAGCCCAGGAGTTTGAGACCAATCTGGACAACATAGTGAGGTCTCGTCTTTACAAAAAATTTTAATTAGCTGGGTGTGGTAGTGCACACCTGTAGTCCCAGCTACCTGAGCAGCTGAGATGGGAAAATCATTTGAGCCCAGGAATTCCAGGCTGTAGTATGAACATGCCACTGCACTCCAGGCTGGATGACAGAAGTGAGACTCTGCCTCTAAAAATAATAAATAAAAATAAACTAAAAACTCCACAGTGGACAAGGATAAGTTAAAAATCCCAAAAAGCCTTATAGACAGTATGGAGTAGAAAGAACAGACCCACAACATGTTTATAATTTAAAGTGACAGGTCTTTGCTGTGGAGTAGATGTGAAGGATCAGAAAATGGAAAAAGTAAAAAGTGAGGACGAGGGTGCTGACTGGAGAAATGAGCTGATGGTGTGTAACTGGGGTCCAGGCAGACAGGATCTGGGGGAAAGGATGCTGAGCCTAGTTTTGAACGTGCTGAGCTGAGGGACTTTAGGGACATTCAGATGGAGCTATCCAGCAAGAAGGAAGTCAGAAATACGGATCTGCATTTGTGAATCCAGGGTGAAGGTGGAGATAAGAGATGAGTCCAGGATGCAGCCAGAGACACAGCAGGGGTGTCATGGGGGTTGTTGCTAACGAAGATGGACCAGCCAGGGAGATAAGAGTACAAGGGAGAAAAAAAGAGCAGATGCCACAAAAACCAACATTTTCTCACAACTACACTATTTTCATCTGCATTGGTCATGTCAACAACAACTTTCTCAAACATTCCAATGTTCTTTATTTATATACCATCTGTTTCACAAATATTTGAGGCACCTTATGGTAAAGATATACAATAAAACAGTGTACTATAAATGGAATGAATACATCAGGGAAAGAAAACATGAAATTAGATTAGGAGGTCAAGACAGCAGCAGATTGAGAAAGAAAGTAGGGTTAGAATACAATTATTCAGGTCAAAAGGGTACTACTGAGTTGCTACATTAGAGCTGTGAGTTCAGATCTGAGCTTCCTAGTGGCCAAAGTGAAAAAAGATAGTCACCTCCAAAAGAAGAAACTACAGGAAGTCTTCACTTAATGTCGTCAATAGCTTCTTGGAAACGGCAACTTTAAGCAAAAGGATGTGTAACAAAACCAATTTACCACCAGGCTAGTTAATATAAAGAGGAGTTAAGTTCTTAAGGTATATTTCTGGTCACAAAACCATCAGCCTGGGCAATATGGCAAAATCTTGTCTCTAAAAAAATTAAAAATTAGCCAAAACAAAAAAATTAGCCAAGCATGGTGGCTCATGCCTGTAGTCCCAGCCATTCAGGAGGCTGAGGCAAGATGGCAGCTTGGGCCCAGGAGGTCAAGTCTGCAGTGAGCTGAGATCACTCCACTGCACTCCAGCCTGGGTGACAGACAGTATGGAGTAGGGAGAACAGACCCACAACAACAACAACAAAATCACCAAACTTCTAAATAAATACCCAAAACAATTTTAATTTTAAACATTTAAATAAATGAGCTATACACACATCTAAGAAAGATTCATAAAAATAAGATAATTATTTACCCAATTTTCAGTGAATCAGTGAGTGATGTGAGTCATAATGGTGGTGGGTTAAATCAAGGAATAAATGCTTGCAAAGCTAAAATTATAAGGAGCATCTCCTATCACCGCACGGTTCAAAAACAATCACAAGGACTGGGCGCAGTGGCTCACGCCTGTAATCCCAGCACTTTGGAAGGCCAAGGCAGGCGGATCATCTGAGGTCAGGAGTTTGAGACCAACCTGGCCAATATGGTAAAATCCTGTTTCTACTAAAAATATAAAAAAAGTTAGCTGGCTATGGAGGTGCACATATGTAATCCCAGCTACTCGGGAGGATGAGGCAGGAGAATCACTTGAACCCGGGAGTCAGAAGTTGCAGTGAGCTGAGATTGCGACAGAGACTCCATTCAAAAAAAACCAAAAAATCACACGTGTGGAGGCTCGCTGAGCATTCTCATGCTGCATCATTTACTGTCATGCATTTGTCTGATTACCATCTACTTTTATTTTACAATAATTTATATTCATTCATTCATTCATTCATTTTCCAACCTGCTTATTCCGATACAAGGTTGAAAGTGGCTGGAGCCTATCCTGGCAGCTCAGGGTGCAAGAAGCAACCCTGGGCTGGACTCCACTCCATCTCATGGCACTCACACACACTCCCACACTCACTCAGACTGGGACAACTCAGACACATCAGTCAATCTAATGTGCACATCTTTAGAATACAGGAAGAAACTGGAGTACCCAGAGAAAAGCCACACAGACAGGGAGAACGTGCAAATGAAGCAACGTGAAATGGAATGACATTATTCAGGACCTGCTGTATATTCTTTCTCAGGATTAACTGTTTTGCCCAAGATCACCTAGTTAAAAAAGGTAAATAATGCCTTCCACTCTACAAAGTTGCTTCAACATGCAAGTACTCTACAGCTAGTCAGAGTCTCATCATCAGGATGGGACGGTAGAAGGGAATAGACTAGGAATCCAGACACCTGGTTTTACAGGACTAGCTCTTCTGCTAACCAGGAACCCAAGGCAGGTCATGTACATTTTACTCGGGAGGCTGAGGCAGGAGAATCGCTTGAATCCGGGAGGAGAGTCTTATTTTCTCAACTATAAAATAACCACTTTCACTGAACCAGAGTCAACCAATGCATGCTATTTGTGCTATAATTTTCCAATCCAGCATTGCTAGTTAATCAGAGAAATCTTTTCTGTTGAACCTAGATGAGACCTCAAAACCTTACGCAACAGTGTTCAGGAATCACCAATAAAACAACATGGGCACTCTGGCTTTAGAGGTTGTCTAAAGTGCCTCCAGGGCTAACACACTATCATGCAGTGATCACAGTAGATGCCATGCTTTATGGTATCTTCTCTTGAATAAGGAAGACTGAGGGTGATTTGACTGTAGCTGCTAAGGGAGGCAGATATGGAACAAAGCTCTTTTTTTGCAGTTATTTTTAAACTTCTAGAAATACTTTGATATGCTAAAATTAAAACTCATGAGTCAAAACGCACTACTGAGTAAAATAAAACACTTCCAAATCATCTACCACAGGAAATCTAGGAAAGGCATGGCAGCATGTACCAAGCTGAAAATCTTTAGGAATAATGCAAACTTCAAAGGGATCTTTTTTCTATTTGCAAAGTGTATTGTGAACATTTCCACAAAACTGTCTGCCCAAAAGCAGAGACATACAACAAATCTGCACGCTCCCATCACCCAGTGTCAATCACCATCAACATTTTGCCATACGTGTTCACAGTATCTAACTTTAAAGGTCAAGATGACTGGGGGCTATGGTCCAAATTCTTCTGGCAAAATTTAGCTTCCTAGGAAACATGCTTGTGACGCTGAGTTAATGCATGTGCATGTACACATAAAGTAACTTCCAGGCAATATATAAAAAAAAAAAAGAACCGGAGCAAGATGTTTTCCAGATTCTCGCTACTTCAAGTGTGGTCCCTGATCATCACCTAGGAGCTTGTTAGAACTACAGACCCCCAGGCCCCATTCCAAACTTAGAGTCACAATCTACATTTTAACAAAATCTTCAGGTAATGAGTCTACATGCTGAGGTTTCAGAAGCTCTGGTCTACTCCAGACCACCATAACTGTCCTCTGAAAGCTTCTCCCGATTGCCATTCTGAAAAGTTAGGCAAGAAACCAAAATGTGAAATACAGTGTTCATTTTACTTGGGAGAGTTATTCGCCATTAACCAATAAAATGTAAAGGTATACAGTTGAAGACCTAGGAATTCCACTTCTCAATTCGTACCCTAGAGAAATACTTGTATATAAGCATAAATAATTGAATATTACAAAGATGTTTACTGCAGCGTGTTTGGAATTGGAAACAGCTTAACAACAGGCAAATGGCAAAACAAACCAATACAGAACAGTAAACGGAGGCTAAAGTGAACGAGCCAGATCATGGAAAGTTCTTCTAGAAATGTTGAGCAAAAAAAGCCAGTTGTAAAAAGTTCCACTTAGCATGACAGTTGTTTAAAGCAAAAGAAAAGAAACACAAATGTCTCATTGTATGTTCTCTCTGGATACATACACGCATGTGTAAAGGAAGAGAAAAGGTCTGGAAAGACATAACGAAAGGAAATAGTGGTTACAACTGGGAAAGGAGGAATGGGACGAGGATTGGGGTGGGAGGTTAAAAGAGGATTATAATGTTCTGTTTGCTTATTTATTGAAAGGAGAATACATCACTTATCATCTGTGGGACAAATATTTTACGAGTAGCTATATAGTTCCTTAAGCCAAATGAGTTTATAGAAAAGATATGGTCAGGATAAGTCTGCAGAAAGATGGACAGAAAATTTAAAGATCTTTGGCAAACTGTAGCTATTTGCAAATTAGGTATGTTGGCACAGACCATTTTTTCTCCAACACACACAGATTCAGCTGGTACTGGGTATATTCTGCACTATTTAAAAATGTCTTTAAAAGTGGTAGGATATTTGTTTTTCTGTGTACACACAGAAAAGTAGATTTTCTCATCTGTCTATGAGCTACCTGAAAACATGTCATATATGTGATTTCTTCTACTGCTGTATATTCCCACGGATATGAATTCTACCTAAACAAATTATTCACCAGACTATGTATCATAATATATTTTTAAGATCCTTAAGAAGTGCACAAAGCACATATTGTCCCCACTTTATAGCCGAAGAAACAAGCTCGCAAAGGTTGCACGATGTGTCCAAGGACCATCGAACCAGTAAGTGGCAAAGCGAGACCTTGACTCACATCTTCTGATTCCAGGTCCTCTATCATTTCAATTACACCACATTTGCCACACTGCCATATTTAAATATAATGGCTATCCACATTTTAGGCAGTTTTTAGGCAGCTTCAGGTTGGAAATTCTCAGAAGAAACATTAGAATTCAAATAATATGTATACTCTGGGGATCTCAAATCTGATTATTTGAGTTTTTTAGCTTTTCCAATACCTTGCTTTGAATAGCCCAAGAAATAGATGGGGAAAAAAAAAAAAATACTAACACCCTATTCTCAACATAAAGTAGATTAAGGATGAATTCCACCAGCTATTCTGCATTTTTTTTTAAAGTCTGTTTTTATTGGAGCAAAATTCAACAAATACATAAGTGACAAATACTATGTATCTGTCTCCCAGCTTCAACAGTGATAACGCATGAGAAATATCCTAGTGACAATGTAAACAGTGTCTGAGGAGCTGAGGCAAAAGGGAGAATCTAGTTGTCTGTCCTGAATAATAAGCTGAAAAATTCCATTTCTAAAGGTAAGTGACATCTGGAAGCTTTTCATGTCAAATATTCTCAATCTGACTTACAGGCTTTGTGAAGTTAAACTCTTTTTAAAGGTCTGCCATTAACAGGGTTAAAGGTTACGGTGGATCCTGGATATTAAAATAATACAATACTGACTTCTTGAAGGAATCCATAAGCATAAATAAGTGGATATTACAAAGATGTTTATTGCAGCATGTTTCGAATTTTAAGCATTGTGACTACAGAAAAACGTCTCTGGACACATATACATGCCTCTATTTATAGCAGCAAGCACCAAGTCTTATGGGAAAAGTTCCTCAATCATTTAAAAATCCAACTATTTTAAGCATATCACAACTTTCTAAGAATTTTGTTTGTTTGCTTTAACATTGTTCCCAAAAGTTGGGTCACAAGTTGTGTGTGTGTGTGTGTGTGTGTATGCCTGAGTGTGTTTGCTTTTAGGAAATGTGCAAAATGGGGTTAGTGGGTTTGAAGCATCAAAGGCTCTTTGAATAGTTCTAACCAGGGCTGCATTTGTGGGATAAGGTCCTGGGAGTTCATAGCATGACTAAGAAGTGAACTGGCTACTTGAAATATTTTTTTAGAATTGGGCAGAATATACATACATACACATACACACACACACACACACACACACACACATATATATAGCTTTAAAAAGTATGAATCAAGCACAGCTCATTTCAAATAGAAGGCATATTTCCCATAACCATTTAAAACATATGTACTGGCTCTGAGATCTTGCTAAATTTAAACCCTGACTCAGTAGAGTAAGACAACTCCTTCCTTCTTTCAGGAAAAAAAAGAGTGAAGAGATTGCCCTAGTAGTGAGTACTGCTAAAAACACCCTCTTTGTGCCAGGAACTTAATGTCCCAGGAAATTTTTAATGATGTAGAGAATTATTAGCCCCCAACTCCGTTTTCTTGAATGAGAAAACAACAGGTGGAAGATATTAAATCTCACTTAAAATCACACAGCTAATTTCTAACATTGATCCATGACTCCAAAATCTACCCCTTTTCCTCTCTATCACACTGACATTCAACTAGACCAGAAGTGTCATATGTTTGCTCCAAATAGTCTTGAGATAGGTTTCACTGACAACCTCTGCTTCAAATTAACCTTTTGAGCATGGTATTCTCTAATGTACCATGTGCGAGAAACCCACATTCATTTATATAGAACATTATATTACCACCCAGTAATCTTGAGACACTTTGAAAAGAGCTTTCCACTACACCATGGCACTTACAAGGTGGTCACCAAAAAATAGTTATTCCTAGTAATTTTATTCCATCAACCATGAGCACAGACTGTAAATTAACGGGCATACCTACACTGGCCTTATCTGAAAATAGCTACATGACTGTGTCCACACAGTGGCTAGAATATGTCAAAGCATGAGACGCACAGGGTACAGGGCTTGCACAGAGAAGAGCCGACATGAAGGACACCAAGATCCCAGGGTGGGGACTGGGAAGTTGGAGTCACTGGCTTTCTAGCGTGGTCACCAAATAACACCTGCCTGATATGTTCTTCCAAAGTCTTGTGATGGCTACTTTTTAAACTCCATCTTAAAGGACACATATGAAGACGTCATGTAGTAGGGATTAACCACCTGTCAGCTGTGGGCCTTGGGTTAGCAAGTTACTAACACAATTAGTAGTTTTGATTAATTACATAGTTTTTAGTTCAAGTTTAATTCCACTAAAATAGGGTGAAACTAGACAATTTATGAAGGTTTATGGATAAAAGGACGGTGATGAGATTAAAGGTTATCAAATATATGATTCGCAGTTGAGACACACGAGATACTTGAAACCAAGAGTGGTCCCTCTTGTTCTATGAACAGCAATAAAAGTTAATGTGCCCCTCACTACACAGATTTCAAAACATCTGGACTCCTACTGAAAACAGATGGATGCCTCTGCTAAGGTCATGGAAGGTCTAACTCCACAGTGGCCCTCAGGAAGGAGAATCGGTTGAGCCTCTCCAGAGTTACAGGGAGCTCTGCAGAGGTGAAGAAGGACTTTAAGGTGGTGGAAAGCCACCGTGATTGCTAAGATCAGCAAAAGTGAAATTCTCACCCCTGAGGGCAGGACAAAGAGTTCCCAGGAATTCCAACCCAGCAGGTGATTACAAACTCGAGGACATAAACCAGAAAAAATCTGCGAAAGCTGTTACTTTGTCACCAGCCAAAGGTCGTTGCCTCTGGACCTCATTGTCTTTATCACTTTATGTAAAAGCAGACCTCCACTTCCGAGACCTGAGCGGCTGAAGTGATTAGCACCTATCTGTGCGTAACCAGTAGCTGAGCTATGCTTCCCATCTGTGATGTAAGATTTCCCAGGGATTCAGAGCAGCGGGCTGGGGATACAGAATAAGTGTAGTCCATTGTCCCCCCAGTTTATTATAAAGGATATCACATTTTCGTGGAACATCAACCCCTTGTGAAGTTTCAACATATTTTTTGATGTGTTTACGTTAAAGCAAACATATAGTAGAGTACCTTGCCAGAAACACATTATACATACATACGAACAACATACACAATCTTCGTTAATATTTTAAAATTTCAAAAAATTAAATAAACAATGGCCAGGCGAGGTGGCTCACATCAGTAATCCCAGCACTTTGGGAGGCCAAGGCAGGTGGATCACCTGGGGTCAGGCGTTCAAGACCAGCCTGGCCAACATGGTGAAACTCCGTCTCTACCAGAAATACAAAAAATTAGCCAGGTGTGTTGGCACATGCCTGTAATCCCAGCTACGTGGGAGGCTGAGGCAGGAGAATCGCTTCAACCCAGGAGGCAGAGGTTGCAGTGAGCCGAGATCGCACCATTGCACGCCAGCCTGGCAACAGAGTGAGACTCCATCTCTAAATAAGGAAGTAAATAAAATAAATAAAACAAGAGACAAGCTTTGCATTTACAGAGGTCACTCTGGTCGAAATCTCCTCCATCCCCTGGCACTTCCTGCTCTTAGACAATTTCAGTAGAGATATTTGAGGAACACTGAGCTGCTGGATCTCTATGAAGTTTCCTCAGCACTCTGACTGGAATGGATCATCCCTCCCGTCAAACGCCACCGCCAGCACAGCAGGAGGCATGAATCCTTGACACCGCTCTTTAGGGACCCTCCACACACTGCCCTCTGAGCAGCCACAGGGCTGGGTACTACTGCGTCAGCGCTGTTCATGCGGTGAACACCTTCCCCATGCAATGAATGCTGTTACAGCGATCCCCTGCTATGCATCATCAAAACCCACAAAAGCAGCGAAAAGGCCAACTGTAGCAGAAACCAAGTCAAGCTGTGTGTACAGGAATGGGTCTGTGAGAGAGGGCAAGCTGGGCCAAAGAAAAATTGTAAGGAGGAAGGACTCCAGGGTACAACGGGCATTTGCAGAAATATCACCAGCAGAGCCAGTCCCAGAGGTGCATTCACTAGCCACCTACTGTGTGCAAGGCACTGGGGAGACAGAGATGCCTAAGACAGTCTGTGGCTGTGAGGCAAGTCAGGATGGCCTAAATTCCGGACATTTCAGGGGTCTGCTATCAAAATTCATGTATTCTAAATCAGACTTAATTCTTCAGGTAAGATCATGATATACCTGTGTTTTCTTTTCAATTAAGAGTTGAGGGCCAAACGCTCTTTGTGGAGAGTCACCACGGTTTCCTGCATCAGTCGTGCTTGGAGGGAACCGGGCACTCGTCCCCCACCGCGGCTGGCCACCCATAGCCAGTCCTCTGTCAGCTGTACACCACACCCTCGGGCCGCCCCAAGGCCCCCTCCACCACTCCAGCACCACACGCAGCTACTACCACAGCCACCGCGCCACCTCTCCCTAGCCACTGCCATGACGACTGCGTCCCCCTTGCAGGTGCGTCAGAATTACCACCGGGACTCAGAGGCCACCATCGACCGACAGATCAACCTGGAGCTCTAAGCCTCCCATGTCTACCTGCCCATGTCTTACTACTTGGCCGCGATGATGTGGCTTCGAAGAACTTTGCCAAATACTTTCTTCACCAATTTCATGAAGAGAGGGAACATGCTGAGAAACTGATAAAGCTGCAGAACCAATGAGGTGGCTACATCTTCCTTGAGGATATCAAGAAACCAGACGATGATGACTGGGAGAGCGGGCTGAATGCAATGGAGTGTGCATTACATTTGGAACAAAAAGTGAATGAGTGACTACTAGAACTGTGCAAACTGGCCACTGACAAAAATGACCCCCCTTTGTGTGACTTCATTGAGACACATTACCTGAATGAGCAGGTGAAATCCATCCAAGAATTGGGTGACCACGTGGCCAACCTGTGCAAGATGGGAGCACTCCAATCTGGCTCAGCACAATTATCTCTTTGACAAGCACACCCTGGGAGACAGTGATAATGAAAGCTAAGCCTTAGGCTGATTTCCTCATAGCCATGGGGTGACTTCCCTGGTCACCAAGTCAGTGCATGTGTGTTGGGGTTTCCTTTACCTTTTCTGTAAGTTGTACCAAAACATCCACTTAAGTTCTGTGTACCATTTCTTCAAATAAAGAAATACGGTACCCCTCCCCCCTCAAAAAAAAAAATTGACATGAGCAGGGCACGGTGGCTCACGCCTGCAATCCCAGCACTTTGGAAGGCCAAGGTGGGCAGATCATTTGAGGTCAAGAGTTCAAGACCAGTCTCTCCAACATGGCGAAACCCAGTCTCTACTAAAAATACAAAAATTAGCCAGGTGTAGTGATGCATACCTGTAATCCCAGCTATTCAAGAGGCTGAGGCAGGAGAATTGCTTGAACCTGAGAGACAGAGGCTGCAGTGAGCCAAGATCACACCATTGTGCTCCAGCCTGGAGACAGAGTGAGACTCCTTCTCAAAAACAAAAATTAATAAAAGAGTTGACATGACTGCTAGGAGCTTACATGGAGCTTTCGGGTTAGGGATCTTTATACCCCAGCACTTAGACATTCATTTTACTGTGTCAATAACAAGTGATTAAAAAAAAAAAAGAATTCTAGTCTAATGGGCAAGAAGCATCTGTCTGATATATCAGGGAGACTAAGCATTTGACAAACTTTCAAAGGATCTAAAAGATGTTTTTTAAAAATAAAATGTCCAGAGGTATGGTGGCTCGTGCCTATAATCCCAGCAATTTGGGAGATCAAGGTAGGAGGATCACTTGAGGCCTGGAGTTTGAGACAAGCCTCTGCAACATATCAAGACTCTGCCTCTAAAAATAAAAATAAAAATAATTAGCTGGGCCTGATGGCATGTAGACCTAGCTACTCAGGAGGATTGCTTGAACCCAGGAGTTTGAGACCACAGTGAGCTACCATGGCGCTGCTGCACTCCAGCCTGGGTAACAAAGGGAGACCCTGCCTCTTTATAAATAAATTCATTAACTCCAGGGTGTAGAATTCACTGTGTAAGCCATTTCCAGACTGAATTGGTCACTAAAGTAGACCTAAGGTTTCCTTCATTCAACTACAAGATAATAAGTTTAATAGACTGAAGAAAATGTTCTCGATTCTCTGCTAAATGCAGGTGTAGTCAGAGGTTAAGATACATGTCCTGTGTTCCAGAATTCAGTTTTAAGCAGTGTTTTTCAAACTTATTTTTCATTATTGCTCCCCTAATGAGCCTAATTAAACTTTCTTTTTTCAAACCGCTCCATTACCACCCACTACCACACCCCCACCCTCACCCCCGCCAAGAAATTTTAATACCACAGATATACTATGTATCTGCTGATGCACTGTGTCCTTTGAAAGGCTGCGAGTCATTACAACAGCTAAGATTGCATTCCCCCCAAGAAACTGTTCACTCCCTTGGAGGCAACATCGCCTCACTGAGAGATCCTGGTCTAGATAAGACGTTCACAGAATCCTCTTAAGATACGTGGAAAGCTACATATAAAATTTTTTAATCAAAATCTTAAAGGACTCCCTGATCAAAAAAGATTAGATCTACAGCAGGGGTGAGAAAACCTGTTCCGTAAAGGACCAGCTAATAAATATATTTTAGGTTTTGTGGGCCACATACTGCCTCTGAGGCATATTCTTCTTCATTTTTTGTTTGTTTTTAAAACTCTTTAGAAATGTAAAAGCCTTTCTTAGTTCAAGGACCCTACCAAAACAGATTACTGACCAAATCTGGCTTGTGGGCTGGTGTTTCCTGACTCCTGATCAAGAGGAACAATAGCTAACATTTTCTGAGATCTTAACATTTAGTTTTAAAAAAGTAACTGTGTAGAATGGTGGTTGCCGGGAGCTGGGTGGTGGGCAATTGGGAGTTACTGTCTAATGGGTATAGAGTTTGTTTCACAAGACAAAGAGCATTTGAAGTTAGACGGTGGGGATGGCTGCACAACAACATGAATGTAGTTAATACCCCTGAGTCGCACAATTAAAAATGGTTAGGCTGGGCACAGTGACTCATGCCTATAATCTCAGCACTCTGGGAGGCTGAGGCAGGCAGATCACAAGATCAGTAGTTTGAGACCAGCCTGGCCAACATGGTGAAACCCCATCTCTACTAAAAATACAAAAATTAGCCAGCTGTGGTGGCGCCTGCCTGTAATCTCAGCTACTCAGGAGGCTGAAGCAGGAAAATCACTTAAACCTAGGAGGCAGATTGCACCACTGCATGCCAGCCTGGGCAACATAGAGAGATTGTCTCAAAAAAAAAAAAAAAAAAAAAAAAAGGTTAGGGTGATAAAGGTGATGTTTATTTTACCACAATAAAAATGTATCATTTAAATTTTTTTAAAAAGTCATTTTAAAAATATTTAACTTTTGTTCAATACCCACCAAAAAAAATAAGGCGATATTTTCATTTGATAGCTCAAGAATTTGAGGCTAAAAGAGCTCTGACAGGCTGGCCGTGGTAGTTCATGCCTGCAATCCCAGCACTTTGGGAGGACAAGGTGGATGGACCACTTGAGGTCAGGAGCTCAAGACCAGCCTGGCCAACATGGTGAAACCCCATCTCTACTAAAAATACAAAATTAGCTGGGCGTGGTAGTGGTGCCTGTAATCCCAGCTACTCAGCAGGCCGAGGCAGGAGAATTGCTTGAATCCAGGAAGCAGAGGCTGCAGTGAACTAGGATTGCACCACTGCACTCCAGCCTGGACGGAAGAGCGAGACTGTCTCAAAAAAGAAAAACAACAACAACAACCACAGCTTGCACAAGTTATAAAGCTGCGAGGGGAGTGCTGACATTGGAAGCTACAAAGACTGAGCTCTTAGCCAGGATGGACGCTCTTCTCAGCATTTTCAGCCCTAAGAACTCCTTTCACTTATTTCCCCCAACAGATCAATATCATTTACTAATAATATGTTTTGTTTTTCAAATTTCTTAAAGATAAATATTGACAATCAGAGCTTCAGATCCATTCATGAGTTAGCCCATTCTTAAACAATAAGCTCTATACTGATACAACTTCAGGCAAAAATCAAAAAGAAACTTGACTTTCTAGTTAGCATGTAAGATTTTCTTCATGTAAATCTAAGTTCCATGAAATCAAGGACCTTCCTTATCTGTTTCAGTGAAGTATCCTCTGTTCCCAGAACAGGGCCCGGTATTTAGAAATGTGAAAAAGTGTTTACTCTCCTTTACTGCTGGATCCTTAGATTTGGGAGACCCCATATTGTATCTGAAACTATTGAAGGTAGATGGATTCTAGGATTCCTGTCATCTCTAAGGGTGTATGTTTCAGCTGGGTACAGTGGACCATACCTGTAATCCCAACACTCTGGGAGGCCAAGGTGGGCTGATCGCTTGATCCCAGGAGTTCAAGACTAACCTGAGCAATATAGGGAAACCTCATCTCTATAAATAATAAAAAGTTAGCTGGACATGGTGACACACACCTATAGGCCCAGCTACTCAGGAGGCTGACATGGGAGGGCCATTTGAGCCTAGGAGTTCAAGGCTGCAGAGAACTATGATTGTGCCAATGCACACTTAGGCTGGGCAACAGAGCAAGACCCATCTCTAAAAATAATAATAAAGCTGCATGTTTCAATGCCTTGATATGTTAATTCCACTGGTTCAGTCAGTCAACCATGGTTTTTCAGAACACACTATAGCATAAGGTGCTAGTCTGGGTTCCTATGGAAAAACAGAGTAAAATAGAAATGTAACCTCAAATCTACTGATTGTAAAGTCCAAAACTGACAGATGACTTTTTTTTTTTTTGAGACGAGTCTTACTCTGCCCAGGTTGGAGTGCAATGGCACAATCTCAGCTCACCGCAGCCTCCACCTCCTGGGTTCAAGCAATTCTTCTGCCTCAGCTTCTCAAGTAGCTGGGATTACAGGCACCACCAACATGCCTTGCTAATTTTTGTATTTTTATATTTTCAGCAGAGACAGGGTTTCTCCATGTTGCCAAGGCTGGTCTCGAACTCTTGACCTCAGGTCATCTGCCCACCTTGGCTTCCCAAGTGCTGGGATTATAGGCAGGAGCCACTGCGCCCCACCTCATTTTATTTGTTTGAGACCAGGTCTCACTACATTGCCCAGGCTGGAGTAAAGTGGCTATTCACAGGCCACTGTGAATATTCAGTCCTCCCACCTCAGCCTCCTGAGTAGCCGGGATTACAGGCACCAGCATCAACAAAGACTGTACAAGATTTTCAATGAATTAGGGAAATAACTAGTTATTTGAACTGAGTCCCATATAGACTAAAAATGCATGAAAACTGCTGTATCCATCTGTTTACAGCAGTTCCCTCAGGGTGTATCAATCTGTGTGACCTCCCTGGGCATGTGACACAAGCTGAGACTATCACACACCGCTTAGAACTGTCACGAACACGTGACCTAGGCTAGGCCAGACAGCCTTCTTCCCAGGGATCTGTCAAACTCAAGCTGGGGAAAAGAATCCTGTTTTCGCTCAGATTACAGCTGTAAAGATGTCTATAGACTGGCCATGACCACAGTCACGTCCCCTTCCATGTGGAGGAAGCCCCTCTGTAGTAAGATAAAAATTAAGCCAACACTAAGAGAGAAAAGGTGGGGAGACAGAGCAGGGAGTCACTCAGGGCACACAGTTGTGTTTCAAGTCCCTGGTTATAAATGTCCTTAAAACCCACCTCATTCCAGCTCTTCCTGCAGTTTGGTTAAGTAAGCAAAAAAATTCCCTTTTGCTTCAGCTAGACCACGTGAGTTTCTGTTACTGGCAACCAGGAATGTTTTTTTTGAGACAGAGCGTCAGTCTGTCACCCAGGCTGGAGTGCGATGGAGCAAGCTCCGCCTCCCGGGTTCAAGTGATTCTCCTGGTCAGCCTCCCCAGTAGCTGGGACTACAAGCACCTGCCACCATGTCAGGCTAATTTCTGTATTTTTAGTAGAGACAGGGTTTCACCATGTTAGCTAGGCTGGTCTCGAACTCCTGAACTCAGTCAGGTGATCTACCTGTCTCAGCTTCCCAAAGTGCTGAGAATATAGGCATGAGCCACCACGCCCAGCTAGAACCAGGCATCTTAATGCTTGGGCTGAGGAGGCTGACCGACCTAGCGGATGATGTGCGTCATCCCAGAAGTAGGTTAAAGGTAACCAGCTCCTCGGCTCACCCTGGACTGTTTCCTCCTCCTTCCTCCATTTCTAGTTCTCATCTGAGAAACTAGGTTAAACCTCTTTGCTACCAGGTGTGCTCAAATCCCTTAAACAGGCAGATTTGACATAATGTATTGTTTAATCATTTTGGCTTTTAAACAAAAGTGAGTCTCCCAAAGTCCCCCAAATGCAGTAATTTTTATGTTAAAAGTGACTTTACACTGTATAGATGAAATATTCAAAAACAAGTAAGTGGGAAGAAGTGACTGGACTTCAGGATATACATAACAAAGAGCTTTAAGGGAACCGCTAAGAAGGTAATCTCTTCAAACAGTCCACGTAAATTATACTCATCTATGGAAAGAAATCTTGCACCACAAAGAGAATAACAAGAAAAATTTCACTTTCTTCCAACCCCAGCCACCAATCACCCATTATTTTGCCGATTTCTGTATTACCATTTTCCTACCTTTCTTTCCTAAAATTGTTTTTTCCATGTGAAACCAGAGGAAGCTGTTCATGTTAAATCTGCTTAATTATGAATAGAAACAGTGTGCATCTGAATCAGTCACCAGCCACAAGGAAACCTGATGTTGGCCTTAATAGAAAACTCAGACACCAATCACCCATTATTTTGCCGATTTCTGTATTACCATTTTCCTACCTTTCTTTCCTAAAATTGTTTTTTCCATGTGAAACCAGAGGAAGCTGTTCATGTTAAATCTGCTTAATTATGAATAGAAACAGTGTGCATCTGAATCAGTCACCAGCCACAAGGAAACCTGATGTTGGCCTTAATAGAAAACTCAGACAATAATTTAGTAGCGGAGTACTTGAAAAAGAGCATTACCTTTCAAAAATACCTCAAGTTACTCTAAGACTTTATCTGAAAGGAAGAGAAATAAGAATTACTGTCTAGTCAAAGACTAGGTAATGATAAACTGCCCACATCATGTTCTACATTAGTTTATTGTTAAGGATAATTCTGAACAATTTTAAAATTACTTTTCATCACTAGCATTTAAGGAAAGAAAAGATATTCTGCCACCAGAAATGGCTTATTCAAGGTCAGCTTATACATTTCTAAAACAGCAGAAGTTTCTAGACGACACTCGACCCCCGACCTGGCTAGTCTAATGACGGTCCATATTCTCCCACCAGTCTGTCTACAGGGCCAGTGCTGGAACTGTATTGGTCCACTGCTGTGTTTTTAGTGTCTGACAGTGCCTGGCATATCATAGGTGATTCACAAATCTTTGATGAATACGCACATGAAAGAATAAATAAATAAATCCAACTGCATGTCCCACTTCAGCTTTGATGACGAGTTCAGCACAAAATATTGAGTTTGACCTACGTTCTAGCTGTAATCCCAGCTACCCGGGAGGCTGAGGCACGAGGATTGCTTAAGCCCAGGAGCTTGTGCCCAGCCTGTAGAAATTCAGCACAAGACTCCATTTCGAAAAAGAAATGTCTTTGAGAATGAAAATTGAGAAAGTGTTAAGTTTTTCTTCCTTCAGCTCAACCAAATTCAACAAGGACCTCTGGGCATGTCCTCTGTGCCAGGCACTAGGCTAACAGCTGCTGACACCCAAATAAAGATGAGAGGGGTGTGCACCACAGTGAGCTGACATCACCTAGAGGCCATCTTTCACAGGGCCTATCTGCTCATCAAGGGGGTTCATCTTTAGTAGGAAGAACAGAGAGAAGACAATGGAATACTTTGATTTTGAAATACACTTAAGTCTCCTAACTAGCCACTGATCGCTTATAGTATCATATAATCTATTATTCATATAACAGTGTTTCTACACAAAAACACATTCTAACAAAAGTGCTATGGCTCCAGGGACGAGCACCCACATTCCTAATTCTTCACTTCTTCCATAACAGCTCTGCTAAGGCAGAGGTGGAGAGAAGGAGAATAAATAAATGGCAACTGTGACAGTGGGGACTATCCTCGGATGGTAAAATATGGAAAGGAAAGATGGGAGGTGCAATATTCCTATATATGGCATGGGTCATTCACGTATTTAAAGAGGGGCTGTACCATTATTTCTGAACCTCACTAAATCCAGAAGCATCGTCTCATACTGAAGTCCATCTTACTAAAGATATTACTATTATTGCAATCTGCTTGAATACATGATCACAGACAAATCATCAAACTATAGCAAATCCTGTTTAAAAGTAGATGATTATGGCTAGGGGCAGTGACTCATGCCTATAATCCCAGCATTTTGGGAGGCCGAGGCAGGTGTTATCATGAGTTCAGCAGATCGAGACCATCCTGGCCAACATTGTGAAACCCCGTCTCTACCAAAATACAAAAAATTAGCTGGGCGTGGTGGCGTGCGCCTGTAGTCCCAGCTACTCAGGAGGCTAAAGTAGGGGAATCGCTTGAACCTGGGAGGCGGAGAGTGCAGTGAGCCAAGATCACGCTACTGCACTCCAGCCTGGCAACAGAGCAAGAATCTATCTCAAAAAAAAAAAATTATTACTTAATGGGTTCATATAACATCAAATTATGACCCCTCTAAAAAAGCAGCTATAAAGAATAAAAGTCTAACTAGTTTCGAAATTGAGTGCCTGCTTTTCTCCTCAACACAAACAGCTTAAAAACAGGGCCAGGCATGGTGGCTCACACCTGTAATTCCAGCACTTTGGGAGGCTGAGACAAGTGTATCACCTGAGGTCCAGAGTTTGAGACTAGTCTGGCCAACATGGCAAAACCCCTTCTCTACTAAATATACAAAAATTAGCACACCTGCAGTCCCAGCTACTCAGGAGGCTGAGGCAGGAGAATCGCTTGAACCCAGGAGGCAGAGGTTACAGTGAGCCGAGATTGCATCACTGCACTCCAGCCTGGGGGATACAGTGAGACTCTGTCTCATTAAAAAAAAAAAAAAAAAATTAGCCCAGTGTGGTGGCAGGTACCTGTAGTCCCAGCTACTCAGGAGGCTGAGGCATGAGAATCGCTTGAACCCAGGAGGCATAGGTTGCAGTGAGCTGAGATCACGCCACTGCACTCCAGCCTGGGTGACAGATTGACTCTGTTTCCCAAAAAAAAAAAAAAAAAGAAAAAAAAAGGTAAAAAACAGATTGCATACCTATTTATTTAGCATAAAGGTTACCAAGGATATAAACAATGATTCTCTAAAAACTGCAAGCTTTTTCATCTACACATGCATTCATCCATGGAGCACCAATTATGTGTCAGACACTACATCAGCCTTAGTAAAACATTTGATGGGGAAGAGGCACAGTAAGGGGACCCACCCTGTTAGTAATTTCAAGGAGCATTCTTTCTATTAATACTTCCTATTCTGACTTAAGTCTAACTGAATGACTAGTGGAATAGGAAAGTAAAATAAACCCCAAGACCTATTCCATACAAAATTAGAGTAGAAGTTAAAAAGATTAAGAGCCACTTCTACTTAAAAATATGCCAGTGCAATTAAAATGAGAGTATCTGGTCACACCATCAGCATTCCCCAAAGGTACCACAGAGAGAGACCTGCAAAGAAGTAGCAGCACTGGACTCCCATGACCATTCCCATAGCACACAAGACCCTCTCGTGAGCAGCCCACAGCTCTTCCTCTTCCATCTCAGCCAGCCAGAATATTCTACTGCTTTAGCACACAAGGGCACACAAAGGGCGCTCAACACTTCGGTTATGGTGATCACAAACACGGCTCAACATCTTCAAACAATTCCGATCTCAGCACATTACAGGGGTAGTTACAAACGTGGCCGGCTATGGATTCTATTACAGCCTTCTTGAATTATCAAACTGCACAATTATATGGCTTTCTATATTAAGGAGTGTTTGTACTCCAGCGCACTCTGCAGGAGGGAAAAGGTGTGGTGTGGCAGAACGAATACAAGTTTGGTTTGTTGTTGTTGTTCAAGACAGAGTTTCACTTTGTTGCCCAGGCTGGAGCGTAATGGCTCAATCTCAGCTCACCTCAACCTCCGCTTCCCAGATTCAAGCAATGCCCCTGCTTCAGCCTCCCAAGTAGCTGGGATTACAGGCACAGGCCACCACATCCAGCTCATTTTTTTGTATTTTTAGTAGAGATGGGGTTTCACCATGTTGGCCAGGATGGTCTTGAACTGCTGACCTCAGGTGATCCGCCCACTTCGGCCTCCCAAAGTGCTGGGATTACAGACGTGAGCCACTGCGCCTGGCCAAGAATACAAGTTTTGTAGTTAAGATTGATGCTAAGTTCAGATCTAAGGCTTGTCACCTGTCTCACTGGTGGCCTTTGGAGAGTGACAATCTGTCTGAACATCAGTCTCTTCTCCTGAGGAATAAGGCTGCCACCAGAGGGGTGTTGAGAGATCAGTGATAGTCCATGTAAAGCACCTCGCCCAGTAAAATGGCGAGCTGTCTATACCTCCTCTAACCCAACATATCCACATGCTGACCACAATGGCACTGTGGGTTTCAACCTGACTCGTGTGTGTGTGTGTGTGTGTGTGTGTGTAATGAAAGCAAAGCTCTGCTAACATGAGCCTACATAAAACCTTAGGGGACAGATAACTTGGTACTAAATTGCATGCTCCAAACCAAAAAAGAAACAACTTTGATATAATTGACACATTGGCCTAGGTAAGTGACTCTTTTCTGTGGGTTGCTGAAAAGAAGGAAAACGTGAGAGAACAGTCCCATGCTAAGGCAGTAAGAAACGTTTTTGTTTCTGAGACGGCGTCTCGCACTGTCCCCTCGGCTAGAGGGCAGCAGTGCAATCTTTGTTCCCTCCGCCTCCCAGATTCAAGCGATTCTCCTGCCTCAGCCTCAGTAGCTGGGATTACAGGCACTCTCCACCATGCCCAGCTAATTTTTTGTATTTTTAGTAGAGACAGGGTCTCATCATGTTGGCCAGGCTGGTTTCAAACTCCTGACCTCATGATTTGCCCGCCTCGGCCTCCCAAAGTACTGGGATTATAGGTGTGAGCCACCACACCTGGCCCAGAGCAGATTCTTGAGACTCGAGCTGCCCTCATAAGTGTGTCTGCCTTCTTATTTTCACACAGGCAGTTGTTCCTAAATAAATATTTATTTGCTAAGGACTTAATCATAGACTCACAGAATTCTAGAACAGACAGGAGGGTTGAGTACCAATCAGCTTACCTCCTCACATTACTGATGAGAAAACTAACAGTCCAATGAGGGATCACATTGCTGGTTAACGACAGAGCCAGATTAGACAGGGCTCAGGCCAGTATTCCTCACCCCAGACCTTACCATCTCATTCAAATATCCAGGCATATCCAGAGTCCCCTTCCCAACAGTGCTTCTCTTTAAGCCTTTCGTACCATTGGCTTTATCTGGGGGTCACATCTTTTTTTTTTTTCATTATGATAAAAACACACATAAAATTTACTATTTTAACAATTTTTAGGTAAACAGCTCAGTGGTGGTAAGTATATTCACACCATCACCACCATCCATCTCAGAACTTCTTTCATCTTCCCAAACTAAAACTCTGTTCCCATAAAACAGTTAACTCCCCATCTTTCCCCTCCTCCAGTCCCTGGCAACTACCATTTTACTTTCTGTTTCTATGAATTAGACAACTCTAGCTACTGTCTATCAGTGGAATCATATAGTGCTTATCCTCTTTGGACTTATTTCATTAGCAAAATGTCTTCATGGTTCACCCATGTGGCAGCATGTGTCAAAATTCCCTTTCCCTTAAGGCTGAATAATATTCCACTGTATGTATGTACCACATTTGTTTCTCTAGTCACCTGGTAATGGACACTTGGGCTGCTTCTACCTGTTGACAACTGCAAATAATACTGCTTTAACATGGCTATACAAATATCTGTTCTAGTCCCTGCTTTCAATTCTTTTAGGCACACATCTAGCAGCGGAATTGCCGGATCATACGATGTATCAGTGCTATTTTCAAATGTGTCTTGAAAGAGACAAAGAGGAAACTAAACCATCTGGGTTGGTGAATTCTTTAAGAAAATGAAGCCAGGAGCAGTGGCTCACGTCTGTGATCCCAGCACTCTGGAAGGCCGAGGCAGGTGGATCACCTGAGGTCAGGAATTCGAGACCAGCCTGACAAATATGGCGAAAACCCCTCTCTACTAAAAATATAAAAATTAGCTGGGTGTCTTGGCGGCTGCCTGTAATCCCAGTTACTCAGGAGACTGAGACAGGAGAATTGCTTGAACCCGGGAGATAGAGGTTGCAGTGAGACGAGATCATGCCACTACACTCCAGCCTGGGCAACAGAAAGAGCCTCTGTCTCAAAAAAAAAAAAAAAGAAAGAAAGAGCGAGGTAGCGAGCAAGGAGCCAGGTGCTTCAGAGCGGACCCCGAGGCTCTGTGGCACCGAGTCAGACCCAGTCGCCCAGGCACTGTCCACGCTCCGCAGCCATGACTGTCTCCTGCACCGCCCAGAGGAATGAGCTCTGAGCATCCCCTAAGGCGGCCACTCCTCGGGGCCAGGAGCGGGGAGAGACGCGGGACTCAGCGCAGCCTCTTCCCACCACCTGAACCACCATGACCGTCTTCAACAAGGGTCCTTCCTAAGGGCTCTCAGCTGAGGTCAAGAACAAGATCGCTTCCAAGTATGATCATCGGGCAGAAGATCTTTGCAATTGGATAGAAGAGGTGACAGGCATGAGCACTGGCACCAACTTCCAGCTGGGCTTAAAGGATGGCATCATCTTCTGCAAACTCAGAAACAAGCTACAGCCAGGCTCAGTGAAGGTCAACGAGTCCTCATTAAACTGGCCTCAGTTGGAGAATATTTCCAACTTTATTAAAGCTATTCAGGCTTATGGAACGAAGCCACATGACATACTTGAAGCAAATGATCTTTTTGAGACTAGAAACATGACCCAGGTTCGGAGGACTCCGGTGGCTCTAACAGGTCTGGCTAAAACAAAAGAATTCCATACAATCATTGACATTGGAGTTAAGTATGCAGAAAAACAAACAAGACATTTTGATGAAGGGAAATTAAAAGCTGGCCAAAGTGTAATTGGTCCTCAGATGGGAACCAAGAAATGTGCCAGCCAGGTAGGTATGACAGCTTATGGGACTAGGAGGCATCTTTATGATCCCAAAATGCAAAGTGACAAACCTTCTGACCAGACCACAATTAGTCTGCAGATGGGCACTAGCGAGGTAGTCAGCCAGGCAGGGATGTTAGCACCAGGTACCAGAAGACACATCTGTGATCAGAAGCTAACATTACAGCCAGGGGACAACTCAACAATTTCTTTACAGACGGGTACCAACAAAGTTGCTTCCCAGAAAGGAATGAGTGTGAATGGGCTTGGGTAGCAAGTCTATGATCCCAAATACTGTGCTGCTCCGACAGAACCTGTCATTCACAACGGAAGCCAAGGAACAGGAACATGGTTCAGAAATCAGTGACAGTGACTATCAGGCAGAATACCCCAATGAGTAGCATGGTGAGTACCAGGATGACTACCCCAGAGATTGCCAATACAGCGACCGAGGTATTGATGATTAGATCCACCCAGAAGGAGCTCAGTATTTAGTCCACCGTTCTTATTCAGCGAGAACCAAGCTAGCCTTGAGTAATTTTTATCTTGTCTTCCTAAAACACTATTAAGCTCAGTGTACTTTTAAGAAAAATTGCCTTACTTACATTCCTTTTTCCTTTTTCTGCCTCTTCCCTCAATATCTTCCCTCAATAGTTGCCTTTTAGTGCTGTAATAGTTAAATCCTACAGCAGCAACAATAACTCACATATGAAGTAAGAAAGAAAACCGTGAAAGTGAGTACTCTTCTACAGCCAGTTCTTTTATGCAAAAATCTATGCATTTTTACAATCTTACATTAAACTGGCATTTTCAAACAATAGAAAGCTTTTTTTTTTTACCGTTTCATGTATCTGGTTTCTACCTGGAAGACTAAACTCATGGCTTATTGCTAAATGTGGTCTTTGCCAGCTAAATCCAAGACACAGCATCTTAAAAATTTACATATCAATGTTTCTACAGCATTGTTTGCTAATTTTTAAATAAAGTCATATCAGTGTGCAAAGAAAAAAAGAAAAATACTGTTAATTGTTCTTAAACTTAGCTTTACTTCAACACAACAAACTATATGAAAAAGATTATATGATGTAGAGTGTAGATATAGATTGTATGATGTATGACTTTAGAGACTGTATAATGTAGAGGAAAAAACACAAAAAACACACACTGAGGAGGATAACTTGCTTTTGTTTTGTTTTTCCTTTTTTCTTTGAGACAGAGTCTCACTGATGCCCAGACTATAGTACAGTGGCACGATCTCAGCTCACTGCAACCTCTACCTCCTGGGTTCAAGTGAGTTTTCTGCCTCAGCCTCTTGAGTAGCCGGAACCTGTAGGTGTACATCACCAAGCCCGGGTAATTTTTGTATTTTTAGTAAAGATAGGCTATCACCATACTGGCCAAGCTGGTCTCGAACTCCTGACGTTGTGATCTGCCTGCCACGGCCTCCCAAAGGGCTGGGATTACAGGCATGAGCCACTTCTCCGGGCCAGGAGGATAGCTTTCTAGTAATATCCAACATTAACAAGGGACATGCTTTTTGACATCTGAGTATGAATTTCCACAGGCAGGGAAGAGTAACCTAGACAATCCCTAAGGTCTATAGATTCTGTGGGTTCTATGAAAAAACTTAACGGATTGCTATGTTTTTAAATCATTTTTTCTTTTCCTTAGACCCAGTTTGCATGTTAGAACTTAAAGAACCATTTCTAGCTAAAGAATCTAGTGTATTCTTGAAACAAGAGTTCCAGGAACAGGTGGGGTATGGGATTACACCTGTAATCGCAGTACTTTAGGAGGACAAGGTGGGCGGATCACTTGAGGTCAGGAGTTGGAGATCAGCCTGGTCAACACGGCAAAACCCTGTCTCCACTTAAAGTACAAAAATCAGCTGGGCATGGTGGCATACACCTGTAACCCCAGCTACTCAGGAGGAGGTTGAGGTAGGAGAATCACTTGAACCTGAGAGGCGGAGGTTGCAATGAGCTGAGATTGTGCCACTGCACTTCAAGGTGGGCAACAGAGTGACAATTAAAAAAAAAAAAAAAAAGATTCCAGGGACAACAAGAACAACTCCTGAGCTAGGAAAAAAAAAATTGAGACTAAGGTAATATAACAGGCAGTAATTTTCCTACCAATACATTTATTTGATAACAGCTTTAGAATATCTAGAGTGTAGTACCTGTATACTCTTGAGTCACGGCTTACTCAGTCACTGTGAACTTGTGTTTACTTTGTAGTAGGCAGTATAAAACTATCAATGCACATTGGGCTCAGTATCAACAGGGCATACCTGCCAAGAAAAGTTTGCTACAATAGTTTGCTCCAAACAATACTTCAGTTACTGAGCAACATGCTGTTGTCATCAGGATTCCGGCAATGCATTCTCAGTCAAATCGCACATTAGATTCCAGGTCCAACACCAACACCACACTCCAAATGCCATCCACTCTCAGGCCTCCCAGGAAGGATTTGCAAAGTGAGAAACACACTGGCCTACCCTGTTTCTCCCGGCTTCCCTAGAACTATTTCTGCTCAGGTAGCTACCAAAAGCAGGCTTTCTACTCCAGGGATAAGAAGGGTAAGAGACAGAATTCTCCATGTTCACTTCAAAACCGAACAATATTTCAACTACTTATCAAAAGCTTCCTGTGCTGTGTACAGTGATACACATGAACCTGCTCAGTCTTTACAATTCTTCCAGGTAGGTATGTTTGTGCTCACAATGCAGGTAAGAGAGGTGGAAGCTCAGGAGTGTCCTATCCAGAGGCACACAGGCAGTAAGCACAGCTAGGCTGGACCAGGTCTTCTGACTCCACGTCCAGTACTCTTTTGGCCACACTATTTGTCCACACTCTTCCAAGCCTATGCCAACTTGGACACCCCAAAGAGAACATCTGAAGATCCTCTCCTAGAAAGCAGGCCTAATGATCTAACAACTAATGCCTGGCTATTCAGTTAACAGTGGAGTTTGCGGGTTTCATTCTTTCATCTTTATTTCAGCTGATGGGCAGAGCTTTGAAGAAACTCAAAACAGAAGGAGAAACTATGCATCAGTCCCTTCATTTAAAAGTGCTTTCAGAGGCCAGGCAGGCACAGTGGCTCACACCTGTAATCCCAGCACTTTGGGAGGTGGAGGCGGGTAGAGCTCAGGAGTTCACAACCAGCCTGTGCAACACAGTGAAACCCCGTCTCTATTAAAAAAATACAAAAATTTAGCTGGGTGTGGTGGCATGCGCCTGTAGTCCCAGCTACTTAGGAGGCTGAGGTAAGAGAATTGCTTGAACCCAGGAGGCAGAGGTTGCAGTGGGGCAAGATCGCGCCACTGCACTTCAGTCCGGGCGACAGAGTGAGACTCTGTCTTAAAAAGAAAATGCTTTTCAGAGGCCAGGCGCAGGGGCTCATGCCTATAATCCCAGCACTGTGGCAGGCAAAGGCAGGCAGATTACCTGGGCCCAGGAGTTCAAGACCAACCTGGCAACATGGCAAAACTCTGTCTCTACAAAAATACAAAAAAATTAGCCAGGAGTGGTGATGCATGCCTGTAGTCCCAGCTACTCAGGAGGCCAAGGGTGGGAGAACCACCTAAGCCTGGTGAGGTTAAGGATGCAGACAGCCAAGATCACTCCAGCCTGGGCGATACAGTGAGACCCTGTCTGTTTTTAAAAAAAAAAAAAAAAAAAAAAAGGCCAGGCTCATACCTGTAGTCCCAACACTTTGGGAGGCCAAGGTGGGTGGATCACCTGAGGTCAGGAGTTCAAGATCAGCCTGGCCAACACAGTAAAATCCCATCTCTACTAAAAATATAAAATTAGGAGGGAGTGGTAGTGATGGCCTGTAATCCCAGCTACTCAGGAGGCTGAGGAAAAAGAATTGCTTGAACCCGGGAGGCAGAGGTTGCAGTGAGCCGAGATTGCGCCACTGCACTCCTGGGCAAAAAAGCAAGACCCTGTCTCAAGAAAAAAAAAAACTGCTTTTCAGGGAAAAACACACCACATTCTCACCACCTCCAATAATAACAGACAGTGACTGGGCCCCAGTGTTTAATCCACCTCCAGGTTTACTCCCAGGAAATCTGCAGTGGGAGAAAGCATCCACTAAAGACTTCCTTGAACATTTTTAGAGACTTAGGCTATCCAGTTCTTTCCTCTCCAAATCTAAAAGTACAAATAGTGTTAATATTTATTATATAATAGACTCAGAAAACTGTGTTCCTGTGAGCACATGCATTTTTTACACGACATTCATGCCGATTTTACTGGACCTGGAGCATAATTTAATTTTTTTAATGACTATGGAGGTTTGTTATTGTGTTGTTGATTTTATGACATATTATTGGTCCCATCCATGATTTATTTGATGCTAAGGCCTTGATCAGGAAGTTAACACCCAAATATGGCATTTTTCCTGTGGGAAAACACCACTTGCTTTAAAACATCTGCTTTTATGAGGGAGTTTTTTATGAATGCAACACCATAAAAAGCAGAGACTACCTGTTCAAGAAAATCCTGAATACGCAAAATATAACTAAGTTTTTCTTTCTTTTCTTTTTTTTGAGACAGGGTCTTACTCGGTCATCCAGGCTGGATGGAGTGCAGCAGTGCAGTCTTGGCTCTCAAGCTCAAGAAACCTCCACCTTAGCTTTACAAGTAGCTGAGACTACAGGCACATACCACCACACCAAAATACAAAATAATTCTTGTATTTTGTCTAGAGACAGGGTTTTGCCATGTTGCCCGGGCTGGTCTTGAATTCCGGAGCTCAAGTGATGTACCCACCTCAGCCTCCCAAAGTGCTGAGATTACAGGCGCGAACCACTGCACCTGGCTCTAAGTTCTTCTACTCAACGTTAGGAGAAAGCAGCTGCAGGCCAGGCACGGTGGCTCACGCCTATAGTCCCAACATTCTGGGAGGTCGAGTCGGGCAGATCACTTGAGCCCAGCACCACGAGATCAGCCCAGGCAAAACAGCAAAACCCCATATTCACAAAAGCAAAAATTAGCCAGGTGTGGTGGCATGTGCCTGTGGTCCCAGCTACTTGGAAGGCTAAGGTGGGAGAATCGCTTGAGCTCAGGAGGCAGAGGCTGCAGTAAGCTGAGACTGCACCACTGCCTTCAGCCCTGGGCAACAGAGCAAGACTGTCTCAAAAGCAAAACCAGGCTGGGCCTAGTAGCTCATTCCTGTAATCCTGGCACTTTGGGTGGATCATCTGACGTCAAGAGTGCAAGACCAGCCTGGCCAACATGGTGAAACGCCATCTCTGCTAAAAATACAAAAATTAGCTGGGCGTGGTGGTGCGCGCCTATAATCCCAGCAACTCAAAAGGCTGAGGCACAAGAACTGCCTGAACACAGGAGGCAGAGGGTATAGTGAGCCAAGATGGTACCACTGCACTCCAGCCTGTACGACAGAGCAAGACTCCATCTCAAAAAAACTAAACTAAAAATAAAGTTGCAGATAATAGTGTGGAGTAAGTTCCCAAGTTCTT